>JAVIWC010001263.1:0-257951 GCA_031894815.1 Creontiades dilutus | reverse complement strand
CGGAATGTGCAAATTTTTTTGTCTACAAAATCGAAAATTCCACTCGCATTTTGCGTTTTAGACCTTTCTGAACAATTTTGGTTCCGTGTCTGTCTGTGTGTCTGTCTGTCAGCAAATCCTTGTTACGGGCAAAACTACACGACGTTATAGTCCGATTTTGATGCAATTTTCAGGGATTGTGCGGTTTGATGTGTAGATGGTCCCCTATAAGTTTCATGACCCCCGGATCAATAGTAGCCTCTGCGCATCCGCAAACGTGAAATCCTTGTTACGCGCATAACTCCGGGAGTTCTTGACTGATTTCGATGAGATTTTCAGGGATTCTTTGGTTTGATGTGTAGATGGTCCCCGATAAGTTTCATGACCCCCGGATCAATAGTAGCCTCTGCGCATCCTCAAACGTGAAATCCTTGTTACACGCATAACTCCGGGAGTTCATGACTGATTTCGATGAAATTTTCAGGGATTGTTCGGGAACAAAGTTCTTTACTCAATAATAATTTTCAATGATCTATACAGTCATGTTATCGATACGAGGAAGCTATGTGCCACACCCACTTGGCAGACGTTTTTTATTTTGGATGAAAGTGTTCAATCTACTGCCACGCAAGGTGCCTAGTTTGGTTCCTAGTTCCCTATTTTTAATAAGCCACCACACTCTCATTTTATTAGTGATTCCAGTCTAACGATTTCTGTTTGTAGCAAATGTGCACTCTGATCACACATTCGCCTTCACGTCCCGAAACGGAGTTGGACTTGACGTCAACCCGAAACAGAAGGTGAAAGTCGTGGCGACTCCCGACATGAAATCTTTGGACAAAATGCACATGAACCTGACGGCTCAAGGACTTGGTGCATTCGGAAGTAAGTCCCATATGATTAAATATCCAAGTTTTTAAAGTACCTTGTATGCATATGTGCATTTCCTAATGATGATTCTAGGATAGTAATGCTGAAGCTAATGTTCAGATGGGTGGAGCATCTCAAAATTAAGTATCCGTTTGTCAATCGACAACTTAACTCAACAGACAATAAATGTTTCATTCATCAACATTCAAATTTCGATGGCTAATTTACCGTTCCCAAAGAAGTAAGAACCATTAAACCCCCTTAAACTTTGTAATTCAAGTTTCAAGGTACCCAGACTCCAAAATTGAATCTCCGTCCGCCGTACGGACCATAAAAGGCTTAGAAATTTTGTGAAAAATCCCTTCTTTCGCACATGAACTTCACTTGGGGACTAATTGGCCCTAACCTCCAGCCAGCTCGATCGCCTGTCTCGCATAGATACTATGGCCCTGAAACCGGTCATAAAAAGTTGTTACTGACATAGGCAAATGAGATGCCATTTCCAAGTCATTTTGGACCACGGCTTGATTGAGATGGGTCCCAGACTAGTCCGAGCTCATCTGACACAGAAAATATTGTTTTTTAAAGTAAAAATGTTGGAAACGAGTGTGAATTTCGAATTTTTAAATGACTTTTCATTTATTTTCTCGTTTAGAAGAGTTTTGTAGGGGTAAAGTTTGTTAAACATACCAAACCTTCCTTCAATTTAGATTGATCACACATACTGGATCGGTATATGCTTTTTGGTCGTAAAATTTGGTCCAGTAGTTATACAGATAAGCTTTTCATTAATTCTACTTTTAAATCCCACGTACCTTGAAAAGGAAAAACCAATGAATTTTTCATTATTGAAAATGATAAACCAAAGTTTTCCCGGACGAGAATCGATGACAAAGGCGCTATTGAGAATGGTCTGAAGTAGCGTGTGCAATACGAGTATCGCAGATAAACACTTTGTTGTGAACTATACAGGGTGTCCCAGGAGTTATGCACAACCCGACTCCTACGTGTTGAAAAGCTGAGGCTTTTGCACATTTTTTAGGCTTACAGGCTCAAACGTATAATTAAAATCAAGAGAGAGACTAATGAGCCATTAAAAACTGTTTTTTCAAAATTTGACAAAATTCACTTTTCAGTCAAGCTTTTAACCTTTTAGTTCCCATTGAAAATCACTGTTGAAGACGGAGACGATGGGAAATTCAATGCTATTTCCAACGGTATCCTTAGATTTGCAAATACTTCGAAAACGCCAAAACAACTACACCGTTAGAAAGCTGACATTTCGGCGCACGTTTTACCAGGTCTGCACGGCTCTGCGTCAAGCATTAATGGGGTTGCTAGGCGAGATGAAAAACAGGCGATTTCAAGATTTTGACAAAACCACCACTTCGCGCGGCACTCGCACATCTTTAATGTAATTTAAAAAATGTTTTCTGACATTAAATAGATAGACAATTTAACGTTCTTTCCAACGGTGTCATCAAAGTTGAGCTATCGTCAAAATGGAGGGAGTTATGACAGTTTTAATGACATAAGATCGAAAACACGAAAAAAATCTTAAATCGCGAATAACCCGGAAACGAGACCTCTAAAAAAAATTTGCAAGGAGGCATTTTTGGTCGGAAATGAGTTGTAGAACACGTAGGAGTCGGGTTGTGCATAACTCCTGGGACACCCTGTATAAGCAAGTTCGATAATATAATAAAGTTATTAGTTCGATGAATTATAATGAAACGCAGTTGAATCATT
Source organism: Creontiades dilutus (assembly GCA_031894815.1). Classification (NCBI taxonomy): domain Eukaryota; kingdom Metazoa; phylum Arthropoda; class Insecta; order Hemiptera; family Miridae; genus Creontiades; species Creontiades dilutus. The sequence goes on along the minus strand of JAVIWC010001263.1, from coordinate 255,353 downwards.
TGTTCTCTAAATATTTAAATTTCAAGTTTTCGTAATAATTCCGTTAAATATACCTCACATTCATGTTTCATTTCAGCGAGCAAATTGAATGATGTGATGAACCACAACTGGCGGTACCTGTATAACTCGTTGAAACCTTCGATCGAGACTTGGTTGCAAGAGGTCTACACCAAGGCCATGGACCCCTTCTTCCAACACTTCAATTTCGACGACATGTTTCCTGAAAACCTTAAGCTCCATTGAGACGTTTGATCATTACAGCTTTGTAGTTTGGTAGAAATGAAATAATAAAAATGTAAGTCAAAGTGAAAAGTCAAGAAAAAATGTTATCCATCGTTAACCCATTCGCCGCCGTGCCCTGACCGCCCGACCGATACCTGAGCGCGGAGCGCTAAAAACGTAAAAACCCCCTGGTAGAAGACGATTTTTCGCCCTCCTCTTTCTGTTTTATTTATTTCTCCATTATTCATCCACTTTCTGACGTAATTCTTTCTGCATATTTTTCAGGAATATATTATGGACAGGAATGTATTGGGTTTGTAGGTTTTTATTGTATCCAATTAGATGAAACCCCACTGATACCTAGATACGGCTAAACAACAAGTCATGTGTTATTAACATATTGTTCTTTACTCAATCTATTCGTGGAATTATGACGTGTATTAAAAAAGTATTACGTGTTCGATAATGCGTGTTATTCATATAATATATTAAGGGTCACCACAGTTTTCCTCATTATTATATTCGCATAAACTCGCAACCATCAATAGTTCATGGTTTTTATGTTTTGTCTAATAATTAGACAAAATTCTAGATTCTAGTTTCACTATAAACGAAAATTTCCCATCCCTTTTTCTCGTACGGAAACAACACTACTGATAGAAGAAAAATAGAACTGAGGATGAGAAAAAACTGAGGAGAACACGATCAGATTCAACAAAGCAAACGGTAATGCCGAGTGGAAAATTACTGTGGTAACACGTTGGCGACGGAAGAGGGGTTCATTAGAAGGGTTGAGGAGGTGATGGGGGAGGGAAAGGTTACTGGAACGTGTCTAGCGCACTCCAGTACATCCCTGAGGAACCGAAAAATAGTTTGAAAAAGTTCTAGAAGATCGCAGGCGAATGCAGAAGCAGTCGGGAAAAACGCGTGGTTGGCGCTCAGGGGACTGCGAGCCGTTGTGGAAAAACGCGTGGTTGGCGGTCAGGGCACTTCAAGCCTTTGCGGAAAAACGCGTGGTTGGCGGCGAAGAAAAAAAAACTTGATAAAACTGAAATAAATATTGATGCACAACGAATAACCGAAACTAAATCGAAATCCATAGTATACAAATGTATGGTTGAAATGAAAATACTTGGAAACAGCTGAGAAGTTTTACAAATTCGATTCTACAGGATTATGGAATTCCGGTTGTAGTCTCCTTGTAGATTATAATCTTCAAGCTCCGTGAGCGTTAATCTCAGTATCCCAGTGTATCGTAGCACCAGGAAAAATGTATTCAACCAAGTAGGTATACTTACCTATTCAGGTATTATTGTATTCTGAGTTGAACGGAGAGGTCAAGTTCTCCTTTACCGCACAGTGGTCCATAGCTGAAAAAAACCCTCCTGAACATTTTTAAATCCCTCGTAAACCATTAAAATAGTCATCAAACTTTCTCGAAACGGCTGTAAACGACAGGTTTTGGGAAAACAGCGATATTACAGGAAGAGTGGTGAAACCTGTTTTAGAATATTGTTGCCGACTAAATTTTTACTTTAGTCTACATGGCATAAACAAAGCTAAATAAAGCCATTTTCTTTCTGGTTGTTTTCCAGAAAAAGGAAAAATTATTTTATTCTTATACAAAAAATATTTATTCGATTTTGTAAAAGTTTACAGATTTATTAACCTGAATGTAAATTATTGTTCAGCTTGCAAAATTCATGAAACTTCCAATTTTCATTCTCCTAGGTTGGTGTGGACACTATTTTGTTTTCCAAAAAACGGCAATTTATCACCAGTGTGCCGCAGGGGGTTTCTCCCCAGTTTCCAAACCTTGAAAGGGGCCTGGAGCCAATCCCCAGCTTCTACCAGACTGAGAACTGTAGCCGTAAGGTTTGAGTTGCTATCTCCTCCTACAGGTTCTGAATCGTCTGACTTCGAGTGCATGGCATTCAAAGAGCAGATAAGGCAATTTCAAGATCCAGCATGCAGATTGAGCAGACAGGCAATTTCTGCCTCTTCTCCGCTCAATCTGTTTACATGATCACCTGAGGAGGGTCCAATCCTTACCAGACAATTTCTGAAATACCAATGTTCTTTCGCTACAGCCTCATATTCTACATATAAAGTTTTGAGTGTTGCTATACCACTAAGCAAGGTGCATTCAACACCCTCACCAATACACACTTGATGTATCTGGGACGCCTCTTGCAGTACAGGCTCTCCCAATGCGCAAAGACCTATGGATTCTACAATCTACAAGTGCAATATAGCCGGATTTCCATACATTCCCTACTTGAATCAACGTTCTTCATGCTTCGATGTTAATCAAAAAACATCGTTTCATGGAACCCTGATAAGGGACAGCACACCCCAATCACATCACATTTCGGAAACTGCCCAATATCACTCAACTCAGTATGACAATTACAGGTTCAATTTATGTAATTACCTATTCATTTTTTAACGTCAATCTCACCCAATAAAGTTCTCTGTAATCCATCATAATCATCATAACCACATGAATCATGAATGTATGTCCAGAGAAATGAGATAGAAACCGATTAAAAACGGGATGTACGTATTTACAAATGGAATCACATCCATAAGCTTAAATATCGTATGCAGCCTGAAATCTAAAAGATAATACTTTTGTTGAATGTAATAAATACCCAAATTATTACATTACCCAGGTATTTTGGGTTGAGTTATGACGCCTTCCGAGACAAAAGTCAAAAGAATGAATTGTTACCACTTTGAAAATAAATATTGACTTACAAAAAATTGTTATTTTTCTTTCCTTTCAAGTTAAGTATAAGTATTTAAATTAGCACCAGAGGGATGAGTGACGACCCAAGCATAAGAGGAAAATAAATAAATAAAAACGCGCTTCCGATATAACTGAAAAACTGAATTTGTAATGAAAACCCATAGGTATGTATGGCGAATTTCGAGGACGCTCTCCCATCCTTCATTTCTTAACTGGTTTTTGTGATTCAATTTTGTTCAATTCCACTCTTATTCCAGTCGTGGCAAAAAAAAAAAAATAATAATAATAATAACTTTTTGAAATTATTGATTGGAGAGAGGACTCGGAGCGGGTTTTTTCCCCAGAAAAGTTTGTTGATGCCACTCAGACTATAGTTCGTAATCAATTTTCGAGATTCTTAGTACATTCGAACCCAATTTTAGCCTAACAGTCTAAATAACCAAGACTATGTCAGGAAGGTGGATTGGAAGGGTTTACAGCCAATCCTTTCAATCGTCACACAATTTTATTTTTTAATTTCTCGACCGCTTCTTGGGATGCTTTTCTAGTTGAATTAATTGAATGTAGTCTAGCTTAGAAACATATTTCAGAACTTTCAACTTTCGTCGTAGAAAGGGGTACACGGGTAGGGTGGTAATAGAACGTTATACTTTCATTATTTTCTTCCTATTTTAATGGGTTTCGTCGGATCATGTTTTAGTCTATGTTCAACGGCACAAAAAATCTCGAACAGCTATTCGGTAAGACCAATCTATAAATTTTAGTCTTTCGCTATTGCCTAAAATCGTAATATGATTACACGGATCGGACAAAGGACGTGATTCTCTCATCAATACGCTTTTCATTGACATTTCGTTAAATCATCAAGTGGGATTCATAATGACTCAATTAACACCTAAAGCTCTGATTAATGAAACGTAAAACTGGAATATACGGAAACTTGAACAACCAACCAGCCGGTTTGTGAAACAGCTCTGCCACTCTTTTGGCAGCTGCCACACGATTAGCACGATCATTTATAATTGAAGCACAACGGATCAACGTTAAATTCGCATGGCCGTTACAAAAACTCGTTTGTAAACATCATATGTCAGTCATGTTCATTCACTTTCCATTTAAACTTTCTTTCCGCTTTTTCTCGATTCCTGTTTTTACCAGGATAATAATACGAATTACTACTTATTAAAAGTGGATGCCCTATTAGATGAATGGACATTCTAACTAGTTTTCCTTCAGTATCTGCCTTTACCAACAGGAAACAATATTGTCACTAACTCATTCTTCTACACAATCAATATTTTTTGTTGATTTTGGGTTATTATTTTTAATAATTAACCTTCGTAATACACTAAGGAACATACTTATGTGATGTAACATTTAATAAGTAATTAACACTAATATTATACAAACCCCTTCAACAGTCAACTTTGTCCTTCCTGGACCAAACAGTACTTTGTCGGAGGGTACAACATTAAACTTTAGGTAGATAGATAGATGATAGATAGATAAACTTTTATTGTAGTAATCATAAGATTGTTACAAAGTTCATTCGAGATATTGACATAATAATACACTTCTGAGATATAATAATAATACACTTCTGCTAGGTATACAAATAAGAAGGCAAGAAAGCTATAAGAACAAACACCTTTCCTTTTCTTGAACTGGTATGGATCCAAAGAAATTAATTTTAACAGAAACAATTCAATCGTTATTATTATTATCATTGTCTATCATATTCTTTTTTTTCATTATTATTATTTTTTCCCTTATACATAAGAGCCGGGTATGTACCTACAGGACTTAACCGAAACACAAACCATTTTGTATTAGATACAGGCAAGGTAAAATATTCTAAAAGTGTCTTCTGGCTTGTTCAATGAGGCTCTTAACATTAGGCTTCTTCTTAACATTATAAATAGCAAATGCCTTATCTCTATTTCCATTCAGCTCTAACAATGAACATGAAGCTTCGAATAATTCTTCTTCTGATTCAACTGTAGGTCCTCAGCAAGCTTTTTCCCAACAACCGAAACGTCGACCTCAGAATCCATTTTAAACCTAGATAGTTCCTCTTCATAACGAAGGTCACAAGTGGCAAATAGTTCTTCATTTTCTTGCCTCAAGGTGTATAAAAGTGTGCTTATTTGCTGACGGATCTGGTTTAAGATATAATTCTGAAGCAATTCTATATCTACCTGTATCAAAACGTTTTATCCACCTTGACCACTTCTCTGGGCTCGTGAAATCGAAACTATCAGGGCCTACATATATGTAACATATATTATAGTTGATAAAACATTTAATAAGTAATTAACACTAATAAGGTGTAAGAATGAATAGTAGATCGCCATGTCCTTCCTTCTTCTGCCATAAAAATGTGATTCATATTGTAGTGTTCCGCCAAGTTATAGTTTTCTATCTAGTTTTTCCACTACCTATCTACCTTTTCTAACGTACCTACTGATTAAGATTGAATGCTTCTAAGGATTTCTCCAAATGATTTTAATTGAAAGTAAATACATATTATAATGTATCCCTAGCAGAGATGGGCGTTAATCGATTAATGAATACTTTTGCGATTACAAATGTAATTGTGAAAAATATTCGTTGATTACGAATTATTGCTTTTGAAGTAATCGTTATTCGTTGGCGAAACGATTGACGATTACAAAAGTATTCGTGATTAAAGAATACTTTTAAAGTAATTGTGATTAACGAATACTTTTTTGTGATTACAGATACGAATAATGATTACTTTATAGGTTATCCTCCAGGAAGCGAGGTGGTGTTGTTTCACGAAGGCTGGCCTTTTTTTTTTTCAATATTCATTTATTCATTCTTTTTCCCGAAGTTTCGGAGTGGTAAAACACCCCATCATCAGGAGCGCGGCGATCGCGCGGCCGACAGATCAGGGGCCAGACGCTCCCCAAGCAACTGTGTTTTATTAAATTTCACTCTGACGTGGCATGTAAAAATTGTCGTGGAAACGTATAACTCGTAATGATAACTACTGGCAACCTACACTACACTTTTTACCCTCCTGTCCAAATGTGCGGTTTTACGTTTTTAAAACTCACTTAATAAAGATGAAGATTTGACTAGGTACACAATATTTTAAGATACGATATTCTATAATGTCTACTCGTATCAGGAAGACAGTCGATCATAGACTGTTTTCTCGCTCTCATTATTTGCAAAATTTGTTTGCCAAACTTCCTCAATTACTTTTATTTTTACTGCAATTCCAAAAAACGTGCTGGAACTTGTCAAACCTCAGGAAAACTTGAAAACTAGTCTTGAGACATTGGCTTGCGAATGGTAGTTTACCTAGAGACTCATAGCAAGAGAAAACATGAATATCTTCCTATTTATGCCTATGAATTTAGCTTATCCTATTTATGAATATCTTATTATTTATTTATTTATATGCCCAACGTTTTTTCACCTTCAAACTTCAATTCCTCCATGAGATCGACACTTAAAAGCAAAGTTGACCTTGACCATTAAAAGGCTGATTAAATTTACAAGTTTTTCAGAGGTTTGACAAGTTCCAGCATTTTTTTTGGAAGTGTAGTAAAAATAAAAGTAATTCTGAAACTAGCAATTTTTTTAAATTTGCAACGTTTGAACTGCAATTGTGGTCCTTAGGGGCTCGTTTTAGATTATGAATGTGCATTAGCCGTAAAGGAAATTTCACGCTAAATCCGAAAATGTGGTCAAAAGTAGAAAAAAGTTGTTTTAAATGGAGAAACGTGGGTTTTTATGTCAAAAAACTTGGTTTTCTGAAGAAAAAAAATTTTTTTTAAAATTATATTTAGAGAACGGGTTGAGAGAGGAAAGTGCGGTTGGCGGGGTTTTACAACATTTAAAAAGCTGAAAAACAGAAAAAATGTTTCGTCACTTATACGCTACCACCCTGTATACATACTACAATACATACAATATTCATACTATTACTAGACCATAGCTCATTTTGATATCAATTTTTATTTTGTACAAGGGGAAGAGTAAAGGTTGGTGTTAAAACACTACAACTACATACATATAATTCATAAAGTCATAATATAGTACATACTATTTTAGACCATAGTAGTATTTTGATAATAGACCACAGTATTTTGATATCAATTTTTATTTCGCCAAGGCTTGCTAAACGAGTAAGAGGTGTTCAAAAAAAGGTGCGAACCTCTCTCCGCCTGAAAGTGAAGCAATTATGGTGTTCAAAACAGTTATATATTTAATAACAATAAAATAAAATAAATCAAATAAATTTATATTTAATTTTAATTTAATTTAATGGGTTAAGGAGAAGTCATCGAATTGTCTTTGGGACGTTTAGAAGTGAGATACAACTTTTGGAGGCTCAGTGTTTAGCTGAACGAACCTTGTAGCACATTCAACGTCGTGTCCATAACCATTATATTAGACTATGGCAGGTGTTTTGATATCAGCTTTTATCCCGCACAAAGGGACGAGTAAAGGTTGGTTAAAAGAGTTATATTCAGGGCGTAGTCATCGATTGTCTTTTAGGCGTTTAGAAGTCAAGTTATGAGGAGTCAGTGATCAGCTGAAGGAACCCTGTCGCAAACGTCGTTCCTAATCGGACCACGGAGCGGAAATGTGAAGGAGAATGGCTTTTCGCCGCTTATGCAATGCTATTACAAGTTATGGAGGTACTAGGCGCCGAATTTAGACGATATTCCGCGCACTTCCTTTGAAATACACAGTTCAGTGGTGTAGGGGAACGAAGGGTAATACCGTGCACTTAACTTTGGAACCATACAGTTAAGGGACAGAACGTCATAAAAATGTTTTTCTTGGACGAATGGCTCTAGAATTTATTCTATTTTCGATATCAGAGCATTTACCTTACATAAAAGGTTTTTAAAGGAAAAACAGCCGTGAATGTTAATGAAGTACTTTGGGCAGTTAGGAAGTTAAATGTATTCATAACAATAAAAACCATGAAAACAGTCAATAAACTATAGTTAAAATGAACGATGACTTAGAAATAGGTAAACTACAGTCTTGTATATAAAACTTTTTTGAACCCACACTAATATTTAGCTTTTCTTTCTTTACAAAATTATAAAATAGCCTTGCATACATCACATAGTCCGTGATCAGGTCGTCCCATGGAACACATGTAGTGACTGCTGTGATTGCAGTGCTCCCAATTCCACTTTGGCGAATTATTATCGGCTTCTTGGCAAATTGTATACCAGCTGTCCACAAAAGACGAAGTCAAGAATTCTTTAACATCTTCGTCTGTGTCTACAACAAGGTCTCCCTCAGAGATATCTCTCCAGTCATCACTGTCACTACTCTCACTTCTGGTTCTCTTGCGCTTCTCTTTCTTTTTTTGAGGTCTTTCAATTTTTTTCATGATTTCCACCTTTCTTCTTCTTCTTCTGAACCCCATCTCTGCTAATATAGTAGTGAGTTGATCAAAATCCAGCTGAATTTGGCGCTTTGTTGGTTATTTGTTGTTCTTTTCCATCTTTTTTTGACGTTTCAGAAATCCACGGCATTCTCCCGACAAGATGGGCGGCATCACCCCAATGTTTACGTTTTTCGTAATTCTTTCACGCTGATTTCATTTACAATCAAAACTTAAATTTGGTTAGTGCTTCAGAAAGATGATGAAATTCTGCGTATATACATGGAAACTAATCTAAAAAATAGTTGAAAATGGGACTTACATTGCTTATTTCCGATGCACAAGAAATAACATCAAACGATTCGGAAAAATACTCACTGCACTCACGTCAAGAAGGCTAACTTTGCAGGTAGGGTAACGCTAGAACCTAGTTGGCGGGACATTTCTCTAGGATCGGCGCTCATTCCCACGTTTCTGGTGTCGATTGAAGCATCCGAAACAGCCAAGGGCGGCATTACCCGATGCACGGTATTACCCCTCGTTCCCCTACGTGGAAGGGTATCGTAATACAAAAATAATAAACCCTTGAATTAATAATTTTAAGCGGTTCCAATCTAGAATACAATTAACGGAAACGGCGGCACAAAGATCGGCTGATGATGATAACGTGTTTCCTGATTGACTTACGAAGCTGGTATGTAAATATCTTACTTTTCAACGCATCTTGAATACATCTACATTGAGGCGCGAATGAATCTTGGACCAAGTTTAATAACCATAATCAATGATCTGCGGGCTAAGTTATAGAGGAATAATAAATCATTTGCAACGGTTTTCCTCATGTGATTGACACTTTGAGCTCTCCCTCCGTCGGCCCGTCACATATTCCCGGTCGTCCTGCAAAATCGAATTTCCTACTGTCTCCAGAAAGCTGGAAAGTTGAACCAGGTGGGTATAAAACCGGCATCGAGCTCAGTGAGCAGTTTGCTAAGTGTCGCCAGTCTTGAACGGTCTCAGACCATCACGTCGGGATGAGACCCACGTTCAAAGTGATTTTGAGTGTGATAGCGTTGGTCGCCGTCATTCTAGCAGCCAAAGGACCCCCTGAATGGCGTAAGTATATATCTGTATAAACAGTTTAAATCTGTTAAATTCTACATTCATTCTTGTTGAAGAAACTATTTTTTGCAAAATTTTGTTTGACACACTACGAAACATCAGACTTTTTTTCCGATCGCGTCGTTCTATGACTAACTCGTCCTTTCTTTGAAAATTGATTAGTGGCCAGCCAGATTGCCCCTGCCTTCTTCTAGGATCAACTCCCTGGTTCGCACACATGTGCTGTTCTTTTCACAATTAACTTTCACCTATTAATTACATGAAAAACCGACCACAGAATGTCACGCAGTCCCAACTTATTACTTCAAACCTATTGCTTCCGAGTCTACCGAGGTAGCGGAAGCATTGTTTTCACTTTCGGAATGAAAACAATTTTTTGTCTCCAAAATCAAAAATTCCACTCGCATTTTGCGTTTTAGACCTTTCTGAACAATTTTGGTTCCATGTCTGTCTGTGTGTCTGTCTGTCAGCAAATCCTTGTTACGGGCAAAACTACACGAAGTTATAGTCCGATTTTGATGAAATTTTCAGGGATTGTTCGGTTTGACGTGTATATGATCCCCTATAAGTTTCATGACCCCCGGATCAGTAGTAGCCTCTGCGCATGCGCAAACAAATCCTTGTTACGCGCATAACTCCGGGAGTTCTTGACCAATTTCGATTAAATTTTCAGGGATTGTTCGGTTTGATGTGTAGATGGTCCCCTATGAGTTTCATGACCCCCGGATCAATAGTAGCCTCTGCGCATGCGCAAACGTGAAATCCTTTACGCGCATAACTCCGGGAGTTCTTGACCAATTTCGATGAAATTTTCAGGGATTGTTCGGTTTGATGTGTATATGGTCCCCTATGAGTTTCATGACCCCCGGATCGATAGTAGCCTCGCGCATCCGCAAACGTGAAATCCCTAACTGATCTATACAATCATGTTAAGGATACGTGGAAGCTATGTGCCACACCCACTTGTTTCTTCTCCTCTCCTTTATCTAAAATAAAGCAGTGTTTTTATGATTAATCATTTTCTGTACGCTAGTATCAATTTTCTTTCATTTTGATTGCAATAAATTTGTTTCGCTTCTCCTCGGCCGTGTTGAAATGTTCCTACTAGATCAAACTGTTAATTTAATTTATTTATATTGTGGGTTTAGGATATATGGTTTTCTTATGAATAGATAAACGATATTACCTAGGTTTTTGCTAGGCCCTGAAATTGTTCAGCTTACCGTTGATCCAACCTTTTGCCTTTGTTGGAACTGCTTCTTCCAGAGCTTACGTACGCACAGTGGTTGAAACGCGTAAAAAACCTCAATTTTCCAAATGCAAGATTTTAATGATTCGAAGCACGTTTCTGTTAGCTAACATCCTGTAGAATCAAAACACAACGATGGTTTTTGCTGAAAATTTTTGCGAATCTATTTTTACCCGTTCAAAGTTGAAATTTTGAAGAATCAGCGTATTTAGAGTAATATGAATTTAGGTCAGGAATGGCAAACAGTTTCGTTTGAAAATTCAGTCGACTGACTGTTTGCTATCAATACATCATACATTGCATTTCACATACCCTCCGGGTCGCAAAAAATAAAAAATATGAAGCATTTACAATGAAAAAACAGCAGTATAACGTTAATTTCATATGTTTTTTGACTTTTAAAAGAAGCTCCAACAGTCTCTAACCCATTTTTGCGATTTTTCAGTAGTAGACACATTTTAGGTACTTTATTCCCTAAAAATGTCATTTGCGTCTGTCTGCGTCTGCGGTCACCGCGACGTTTTTTTTTTCTCTATTAAGTACCAGATATGTAAAACGAACGGATGATGTTCTGTTTCATCAACACAGCAAAAATTGCATAGTCATGCGTTTTTTCCACAATAGTTCAGCTTGGAGGTCTGGAATCCCTCGGAATCACTAAAATGGTAATCTAAAAAAAGAGAAAAAAAGAAAAACGCCGATAATTGAGTTAAGAACAACAGAAGTGTGGTTTTTGATATTTGAGACACTTTTTTGAAAATTACGCACACTGGGTGGTGGCGGATCAGGCTGAAACTAGATCTAAGCGACTCAGCACACAAGAAAGTATGTTTAATGACACCTAACTTGCCAATTTAAAAAAAACTACCCTTTTTTAAAGCGTTTTTCACTTTTTTTTTTTAATTTAGCGCACTGGATGGCAGTTGATAGGACTGAAAATGGTCTCGTTCGACTCAGCACCCGGAAAACCTTGTTTAACGACACCCCACACGACCACCTTGCCAAAAAATGAATTTTAGGGAATTTTTTAACCATTAAATTGCAAATTTGGACCACGAATAACCGGCCAATCGGGCTGGCCAACGAACCACACCTGTTGATTGCTGACTCCGACTTTTTAGCGCATGAACGAAACTTTTAAAGTGATAAATAGAGCGTGTCAGCGGTTTTTTCCGTTTTTAGGCCATTTCCGACCAGTGTGCGTACGTCGAGAATGACTCTCGTAGACCTTAATCATGTTGGGAGAGCTTTAGGAAATTTTCCGGCCGATCGCAAGAAGTTTTTTGATTTTGATTCGTAGTTATAAATGTTGAGTTAAGATGAGAATTATTAGAAACAGAATACCTCACATGATGTTAATATAAACGATTTATTCATTTACTATTTCCAGCTGCTGTTCTAGCAAGATGTGCAATGGACGATGATCTACTCAATAAATGTCTCATGAAGGCCACAACTCAAGCCTTGCAGAAAGTAGCCAAAGGTATTTGAACAACCACTATTACTATCGACGGAGCAATAGCAGGGGTCGGAACTTGCCATTTTTGTACGTTTCAAATAATTGGTTCTTACTGAGCAACTTATAGCTGTGAACGCCATACTATGATAGGCACAAGTTGTGGCCAGTGTGTTTTGAGGGGAATAAAATGTTACGTACCTTATTCCGGTTATAATTTTTATGAAGGTCTGTAATGACCCAAGCATCTCCATGCATATGTCATAATATGGTTGAAAGTATAACTTTTTAACAGTGGGAACATTTATTGTGTGAATGGTATGTGTTGTCGTCCGTGTAACATTGTAGGGTTACATAAGTATTGGCTCCTGAGTAGCTGGAACTACATTTGTTGATGGGGAGACTTTCTCCTACTCGAAGCTGATGGCAAGATTATGTGGAAGTTATTTGGATTTTGTTAAATCGAACTGAATGATCAGAAGCGCATTCATGAGTGTCGGATATCTACGCAGCTTTTAGTAAAACGCTGCAAATTCTTTCACTGGGATTTATTATTCAATTGGCTTGCGTTATGATTTGAATGTATACTAAGCTTTCGAGCGTGTGTGTTTCACAGGTGATTGAATTTCAGGAGGCACACAAATATGATCAACTGATCAATCTAAATAGATATTTTGGTCGAGAACAGATTTACAGAACAGAGTGCTCTATGCATATCTCCTGAAATTCAATAATCGCTCTATCACGTGTGAAACACGCACACTCCAAAGCTTAGTATATATTCAAATCATGAACTCAAGCCAATTGAGTAATAAACCCCAGTGAATGAATTTGCAGCGTTTTTTTTTTTAAATGGTTATCAGAATGCTTCAACCCGCGTATCGGCTACAAAGCCTTTTAGGAGTTCACTCCAGTATCCACATCACTACATCACTACGTCACTAGGTTACTGATATCAACACGAAAACAATAATAAACCAAAATAACGCGAATGTTGGCACCATAAATCGGGCCATAGATCGAGAATGGTTTGACCTACGGACCTGGGGAAGGGCTCATTCAATTCCTCGTGGAGAGTTCTTCAAAAAGAGTACAAATTTAGGCTGCCTTGACTTTTTTTTTAGGTTTTTAGGGATTTTACAAAACTTTGACAACCCTTAAAGGGCACTTTAAATTAAGTGAGAGAGCTGGCTCAAGAATTGGGGCGTCGCCGGACCAACATGGATTTTTCCTGAAAATTTCAGATTTTTTTGCTTCAGCCGAAAATTTTTTATTGCAGATTCGGATTCTACACCCTTTGAAACGTAAACCATGCAATTTTCAGGGGGAAAGATTTTTTTTTTTTTTTTTTTCAAGAGCGATTACAATGGTTTATTATTGAATAATAAACCAAAATTTTCAGGAATAAAATTTATTCAATTTAATTGATCTCTTATTTACAACGAATGTGCACAAATATAGCCGTCGGATGAAAATGTTTGACAGCTCCAATTTTGTCTGTAATAGGTCAAATTCGATGTTCTTTCATCACTACCGCATCATCTTCCATCATTGGTTCACAGCTTCGACTGTTTCTACTATTATGTATGCGTTACCAATTTGGAATTTGGAGTGAGACAGTGTAAAATGTATCATCGCCATATTGAAGTTCTGTATGATGTATCACAGAAAACATTCTGGAAGAAATTCTAGAACCCTGGAAACTTCAGGTGTTTTCTGGAAGGAACTCCAGTGGCATAGTTGTGGACTAATATAATAATAATGGCCTTCTGTAATATAAGCATTCTTTCAATTATTATTCGACTGTTTTTATTATTATTATGTATTCATTACCAATTTGGAGTGAGACAGTGCAAAATTTATCATCGCCATTTTGACGTTCTGCATGAAGTATCAGAAATATCAGCTGTTATCTTTCTTCGACTCACAGGAATTTCGAAGGTTGGACTGAGGCCGTTGGATCCACTTCGCAACGCCAATTTCTCCGTCGTCACAGGGAGAGGACCAGTGTCTTTGACCGTTTTTGCGACTGATATTGAGATTGATGGCACGTCAAAAGTTCAGGTGAAAAAAGTTGGGTAAGTTCACATATTGTAGTACAAAGAAACTCTTTAACTGTGGATACAGGAAACCAGTAATACTTCGCACTCATCAATTAAGATCAAAAGCTGGTTTAATCCGAAATCAATCTTGGTGGAACAGGCATTAACTAGATATGGATTGACGTGAGATAAAATCGAAGGTTCGATCAATTAACCATAAGTACAGGCTGAGGAGTCTTTAACAGCCTACGAATACAATCTAAGAAAAATTTCTTTAGATTTTCGTTTTCGAGTTATTTCAATTTTGAGACTTTTTTCGTATTTTCGTTCTTAATTCGCCTTACTCCCTCATATACTTCAAAAAAATCAATTTTGAGTAAACCGTTGAAAAGCTGAGATCCTGGGGCATGTTTCAGGACTACAGGCTAAAATTGAAGAAAGAATTTTATCGGACCAACTGAGTATGCAAATAGTGGTCATTCTGGAGATTTGACAAAATTCACTTTTCCGATTGATTTGTCACCTATTGAACCAACCTGGAATATTTTTTTGATACACCAGGGGGATAGAAAATTTACCGCTCCTTCCGACATTGAATTTTCTTAAATATATAGTTGAGTTATGGCCGTTTTAGTGAATTACTCGTAAAATAAGAAACACGAAAACAAAAAATTTTTAAATGGAAATAACTCGGAAACGAAGCTTCTAAAAATTAATTCCTAGGAGACACTTTTTGTCGGTCACAGGCAGGTTTTTAGGTGAACACCTAGCATATCTGCGCATTTGCGTCCATATTTCCCGATGCGAACAAGCTCTCAACGTTAAGAGAATAGCAAACTTCAGATCACAGTCCATTTTAGGAAAACTTTCTCCACCAACTTTTTCGTCAATGTTGAAAAAATGCTTACTAATCTAAAATCCAAGCCTAGCCTAAAAATTTCACCATAACATAAATAATATCGTTAGCGTGCTCCTGAATTTGTACAATTCTTTACTGTGTGCAATACGTTGCTGCGGTTGGTTGAATGAAGTTGAACTTTGTTCCAGATTGGATAAAGAGGCTTCAACTTTTTGGATTGAAGGTTTTCATAATTTCGTCAAAATGACTGGCAAATATCGAGTGAAAGGAAACGTTTTCGTTTTTCCTATAGACAGCTCAGGGACGTTTGCTTATGAACTCAGTAAGTGTTTTCAATACATCTATGTTCCTCAAATTGGATTCCACAACTTGTCAAACCAGAATATTTTAAATTTGCAAACCACAAAAACCAAATAGATGCTTAATGTGAACTGATATTACGGGGAAGACAAATTTTCCATCTGACCAACAGTTACTATCTGATTCCTCAGCCACTTCATACCTCAGATTACGTTTTCTTGAACAGAAGAATACCTTTGATGGTAGTTCACTATAATTATTTCATATACTCCTGAATAAAAGTTACTCATGCATTCATTTCATTATCATATTCGAGTTTGAAGTCTTTTCTCTTGATAGCTCATCACATTTAATTACACTGCTAGTAGAACTTTATTATGATCCTTGAAAGTCCCCATGTGTCTTGTAGTCATTTTGGTTTATTATTCAATAATAAACCATTGTAATCGCTCTGGAAAAAATTCTAACCCCCCCCCCCCCCCCTGAAAATTTCATGGTTTACGTTTCAAAGGGTGTAGAATCCGAATCTGCAATAAAAAATTTTCCCGTCCGTCCGCCGTACGCCGTACTCAGGATTTCTCCCAAACGGCTGGAGCAAAAGATCTGAAATTTTCAGGAAAAATCCATCTTGGTCCGACGGCGCCCCAATTCTTGAGCCAGCTCTCTCACTTAATTCAAAGTGCCCTTTAAAAGTTGTCTAAGTTTTGTAAAATCCCTAAAAACCTCAAAAAAAGTCATGGCGGCCTAAATTTGGACTCTTTTTGAAGAACTTTCCATGAGGAATCGAATGAGCCCCTCCCCAGGTCCGTAGCTCAAACCATTCCCGACGTATGGCCCGATTTATGGTGCCAACATTTGCATCCACATTCACTACTTACTTGAATAGGTAGTGAATGTGGATACGGGAGTGAAGCATTCTGATATGCATGCTCCGTCTTACGAAATTTGAAATTTTCAATTAGAATATTTTTCCATTGTAATCGCTCTTGAAAAAAAGCTGCTAATTCTTTCACTGGGGTTTATTATTCAATGATTCATGATTTGAGTTTCTACTAAGCTTTGGAGTGTGCGTGTTCCACAGGTGATAGAGAGATTATTGAATTTCAGGAGGCACACATATATGATCAACTGGCCAATCCAAATAGGTATTTTGGTTGAGAACAGATTTACGTGCTCTATGCATATCTCCTGAAATTCAATAATCGCTCTTTCACCTGTGAAACACGCACACTCCAAAGCTTAGTAGAAATTCAAATCATGAATCATTGAATAATAAACCGCAGTAAATGAATTCGCAGCGTTTTTTTTTTTTTAGAGTAAATGCCACACCTTTTATTATTTTTTACATTCTTATGAATAAATGCAATATAAACAATACCTTCATCGTTAAAATCGTTTGCGCCGTTTGAGAGCTTTGTTGTTACCAACAACTTGGTGGCAAGGCGAAGCTGGAAGCCGACAAAAAAGTGCTGGAGCACGCATAAGGAGCTACCGACACCTTCAAAGGCTCGGCATGCGCTGTACAGTCGCAGTACACGTTGTTGAGTCAAATATTAAATTGTTCCAACACAAAAGTTTTAGAATCTATAACTGCAAAAATAGTTCGGGAAGCTAATTTGAAAATACCCAAATATATACCCAAACGGGGATTTTCCATGGTATTTTCCCAGGTATTTTCCCGAACTCGGGTATTTAACGGGTAAAATCCCATCTCTAATCTTCAATGACCTTTCTGCATCTTAATCTTGGATCCGTTTACCATCTCCGCGATTCTCTTAATGCACATCTCAGGCCTAACAGTATTGTCGGGCTGGTTATTGTCCATTTCTGCTTCATTTGAGCTCTGGTCGCTGCTTTAAATCTCTCCACTTTTCCATTTTCTTGGGGACGGTAAACAGTAGTTAGTTGAACTCGCCTCACCACAGATTTTCTAACTCGCGGAACAGTTCAGACTAAATTTGTCTTCCACGATCTGTGATAATATAATATATTATGCGGGTGTTCCGAAATGGCATATCCGATTGAGATGCAATTTTTTTGTCGTTTATACTCATCAATGAGATAACCTCTATCCACAATGTAAATCTTTCACAATTATACAGTAAGAAATCCATCAGACAATGTCAGAGGTCCTCCAATGCCTATATGAACTGCAGGGAATAGCTGTAGGGAAAATTGTTTTCGGAAATTTGTTAATTGTAGTTTAGTGGTCCTGGTTATTTTGCTTTTTTTTTACAAAACGTGAGCCGATTTGAAGATCATTGGACTTTTTGAATTCAACATGTTTGTTTGGAAGCTTTTCAACATTAAAATGTGTGTTTACTAGATATGCTGAGTGAAAATCATAAGAAACTGTTTTATTCTGCAGAAGGAGGGTTTGCCAATCATACGTTGAATTTGGGACGGAGCACGAAAGATGCTGGACATGGATCAGTGAAGTTTTTATTGAGGAGTGTTAAAGGACAGAAAATCACACTGAGGGACGCCAGATTGGGTGTTCAAGGAAGTAAGTCAACATGCAACCTAAAAGGGGATTTTTTTCTTAATAAATAATATAAAAAACTTGAATAGGTAATCAACGTTCATGTGACCTTTCGTGAGACCTTTGCATGGAAGCGAAAACATTATCTATGAATTGCTACTATGCTATGAAATAGTTCTTCATGCATTTATCGAGAAAAATAGAACCATTATTAGCATCGAATAATCATTTGGTATACCATGCGATGACTTAGCATGTCACTATCCAAAATAAAATAAAAAGTGAACTGTTTAATTGATTAAAAAGTGAAATTTGATTCCCAAAAAAAAATGAACTCACCTTATTCAAAATCAGTGCCAAGAGAAGCAAAAAAAATGCTTATGTCCTGCACAGAAACTAATTTCTATCTGGAGAACAAAAGATAAATATTGCTACGGCGCTACTTACTCAATTTTGGTTTATTATTCAATAATAAACCATTGTAATCGCTCTTGAAAAAAAAAAAAGTCTAAGAAAATGTCATGGCTTATGTTTCAAAGGGTTAGAATCCGAATCTGCAATAAAATTTTTTCAGTCCGTCCGCCTTACGCTGTACGCACGATTTCTCCCAAACGGCTGAAGCAAAAAAGCTGAAATTTTCAGGAAAAATCCATAGTGGTCCGACGACGCCCCAATTCTTGAGCCAGCTCTCTCACTTAATTTAAAGTGCCCTTTAAGGGTTATCAGAGTTTTGTAAAATCCCTTAAAACCTCAAAAAAAGTCAAGGCGGCCTAAATTTGTACTCTTTTTGAAGAACTTTCCATGTGGAATCGA
Organism: Creontiades dilutus; assembly: GCA_031894815.1. NCBI lineage: Eukaryota > Metazoa > Arthropoda > Insecta > Hemiptera > Miridae > Creontiades > Creontiades dilutus. The sequence continues at coordinate 236,676 of JAVIWC010001263.1, read as the reverse complement.
ATGAGCCCCTCCCCAGGTCCGTAGCTCAAACCATTCCCGATGTATGGGCCGATTTATGCTGCCAACATTTGCGTTTTTTTTTTTTTATTATTGTTTTTGTTTTGATCGCAGTAACCTAGTGATGTAGTGAATGAGGATACTGGAGTGAACTCCTAAAAGGGTTTGTAGCCGATACACGGGTTGAAGCATTCTGATATGCATGAAACGCTGCAAATTTTTTCACGGGGGTTTATTATTCAATTTCATTCATTCGGCTTGCATTCATGATTTGAATTTCTACTAATCTTTGGAGTGTGCGTGTTTCACAGGTGATAGAGCGATTATTGAATTTCAGAGGCACACAAATATGATCAACTGATCAATCCAAATAGGTATTTTGGTTGAGAACAGATTTACGTGCTCCATGCATATCTCCTGAAATTCAACAATCGCTCTATCACCTGTGAAACACGCACACTCCAAAGCTTAGTAGAAATTCAAATCATAAACGCAAGCCAAATGAATAATAAACCACAGTGAAAGAATTTGCAGCGTTTTCTGTCTTGAAAACAACCTCTGCGAGATGACTTCATTCTTATCTAAAACATTCTTTTAGTTGAGCCCTGAAGTTCACTAATACCTACATTTCGTAACAAAGCTGAGATGCAAGCCAATTTTGACGAATCCAAGCCATCAACTCTGCAATACTCTTCTGCCTTTCAAACAACCCCACTGGACAATGTCACTGGCTGCCAGATCCAGTGAACGTGGGGTTGATTCAATTTTCCGATTTCTTCCTTGTATTCCTGCAACCCACTCGGATTGTTGAGAACTTGAAAGCTCGGATCCGCCAAGAATTGCGAAATGTGTAGGGGAACTTCAAAGCTCGGCTAGACCCCCCCCCCCCAAGCTTCATGACACACCGCCCCCACCACAAATTAGACCCTCCCCCCCTTTGTAAGTTGGTGACCCCCCCAAATGTAAAAAGTACTGGTAAGCACCCCTTATTTCATCCAAAATTAAAAGAGTAGGTATTGGAAAACTTCAAGCCCAGTCAACAATATTGTCTATTTAGACAAAACGTGTATATTTTGTGAGGTTCTTTACATAGGATGTAGTTTATTTTTGAATGTCGTCACGCTAAAAGCTGTTTCAGTCAACTTTACCCCCCAAACATTTTTTTGAACCCCCCCCCCCAGAATTTCAATGACGCAATCTGCGTCATTGCCCCCCCCCCCCCCCTGTGGGGACCCCTGTGTTAAATGCAATGAAAAAGATGACAAATAAACTATCCATCTAGGTATGTTGTCTTCGAAAATTTTTACGAAGGACCTCTTTGCAAAAACTTCAAGTCCCAAAAAATATTAATCATGAGTCTCTGAAAGGTATTTTTTTTTTTTTTTTAATCCAGGCAACGCCTTGAACAAAATCGCAAACGACAATTGGGACGCAATTTCCCGAGTTTTGTGGGACCCGATGGAGCTGGTGATTGCAGATTTGTACACCGCGGCGCTGAAGCCCCTCACAAGGAAGTTCGATTTAACAGATTTCTTCCCCACTGCGCTGACCAGACGATGGACGGAAGAAGAGACCGAATCAGTCAGTCAACGTCAGTCGGCGGGCGGCAAGCCTCTTGTTGCCTATTCGTACTCCGTACAGTACTAACAAAACCCAAACGTATTGCCAAATGGGTTCTGATTTTGGTACTTTTGATTCTCATAGGTGACAATTTTTAAATTTTAATCATGATTCAACTCAATGAAGCCTTACAGTCCTAAATTCACCATACGTTATGTCTTTGCCAAAAAATGGGGGCACTATAACTGATATCTTCCCAATCAGTTGATGCTTTTGCTTCCGAACTATTGCCTCGGCAGCTTCAACTTCGTTATTAGTCTGGAAGACTGTCATTGTAATTTTTTCATTAAATCCTAAAAACCAAGGTTAGTCCGCACTACCGAAGAATCATTACTTATAAAATGTCTAGGCCGATTGAGAGAACAGACGAGAAACTCAGTTGAAATCGAAATCGACCCACAAAATGTTAATCACATGACTGACAATGAGGCAAGGAAACTAATTTTTGAACCATATACCAACTGCCAGACCATATGGCACAGCATCTTATCTTGATGGGATCTGACATTGGTACCTTTGGTTCTCAGAGGTATATCAATTGGGCATATTTATAATCTTTTGTATTAAAATTATTGTTTTGAAGTTCAAGGCTCACAATAAGCCTTTACATAACCGAACCAAATAATGATCATTGAGACTTTCGTTATTGTCTTGTCCTCCAATCCGGATTGCCCTGGGGTTTTGCCAAGCAGACATACAACCTTATGAGGATGACGCAGAAGTTGTGCAAAGGTGTACCTGTACTTTCCTAGATGCAAGAAACGTCCTGTGCCAATGTGCCAAAAGATTTGGTGCCCTGACCAAAGTTAAAGTCATTAAAGTTACTTCAATTGATGTTTCAGTCATTAAGAGAGCTAAAGTCACTTGAAGTCACTCCGGCTTGAAGACAGCTAAGCCTTGAAATCATACCTTTCATCCCCAACTGAGAAATTGAGTTTTTAATGCCACATAACTTAGCTAAACTGCTATCCTTAGGCTGGTGAATGGCAATTAACACATTCAATGCGTATTTAAAAGACACATCTGTATGTAATAAAATCTTGAAATATTTTGGCTACAACCAACCATTGCTTAAACATTGTGTTGAGGTGTTTAAAACACGTGTAATGTTCAAAGAGCTTTTGGCATAATAGGAGTGTATTTTCACCCAAATATTTCAATTATAATATTTACAAATTCTATAATTATGCGGTCCTACGTGTAGCTTATAAGATTGTAGCTTTTATCAAGTTTAATTTATTTTGAACGATTTGTAATGCCTGAGCAAAATGAATGATTCCGTTATTTGTTAGAATTTGTATACTAAAAGTGCTTTACTTCTGATTTAGATGTACCACTAAAGTACCAAAAGTTGACAATCTAACATATGTATGTACACCCTGTTTTGATGTTACATTTCTTGGAAGAGAATATATACATGATGCGTGCTTAGCTAGCTATAAAGATTATACTTTTATAAGTTATTTGTTGACGTTATCAACAGGATGATTTCCTATACATTGTTCAAGTGTGGAAACATCTGCAGATGAGTTCGAATAATGTCGGCGAACCTGTTATAATTTATTGGAATTTTACTGAATTTGTTGTATGAACCATATATTAAAATCAATAAGAACGATGCAGGATATCGTGACAAACTTCCAGGAGTAAAAAATTCCTCGGTTTTCTTAATTTAATACAAACAAGTTAAATCAATTATGGCCCATAAAGTAGATAAGGTGTTTAATAGCCTATAAGTTATTTATTAACTATTTATTAAATATACTTTTTATTAAATATGATCTTCTTGTACGTGTTTCAAAAAAACGATTCCATGATTTTAAGAGATCAGATGGAAGAAATAGGGTCACTAAGAGTCTCATGGTATTACCGTCATCATTTCGTTTCTGATGATGAAGAAAGACCTACCAAGAATGATTCCTAAATACCTAATGTTCACATACAATATGAAAATGTTTCATAATGATGCGTTTCGTAATGAATTGGTGATAGTAACAATAAAAATAAATTGAATCCCTACGAAGCTTGATCTGTGGTCTTCGAATGTTCGGGGATGAACGGTGTCGAACAAACCTTGGGGTTTCAAGACGTGTTGAGTGTGAAGTCCCGACATCCAAACGTTTCCTCCCAATGGTTTTTAGTAATATTACCAACTGGGCAAATGCGTTCTTGAGCTTGTTTTTTGAGCTTGGTTTCTCGCATGCTTCCTTAACCATAAGGTTTACTAAACCATTAACACATTTCAGCAAGGATTTCAAATATGCTTCAAAACTATTGACAACAGAAAGACTGGAAGCGAAAGTCAATGAACGCGAAAACAAACAACGTAATCGAGAAAGAACATACAACATTTTTACATGGGAAGGTTGTTGTGATTAGTAGTGATAAATCGTTATTTCTTCACTAATTGTTTCTGATTTTATTGATTTAAAATTGTTTTTTTTTTTTTTTCACCCTAACTTGAGTCCTCGGAAATTTTGAATTCTCTGTTTGACGTGGATATGGAGGGGGTAGTAGTAAATCCATCCAAGCGCTACTCACACAGCTGAAACTGCCGATTTTCCTGATTGGTTTTCTTCAGCTTAAGAAATCTAGTCTAGGTTTTAAAAATAATCATTGCACGCTTACAATAATGTTCATAAGCGTGATCATATGCAAACTTGTAATGCATGAATACTTACCAATATGTGTCCTCACATTTCCTCAAATGCTTAAACTTCCAAACAATTGTATCTAAATATCGAACGAAAACTCACAAAAATTCCCTCTATACGACAGTACAGCTTGAGTGAGCTATTTTTCTAGACAGTTCTATAACTCACCAAGTAGATCCCACAACCGCTCAATCTATACATAAACTTCTGATTAATGAATTGTAAAACAGGAATACGTGAGAGCGTGAAGGAGCTAACCAGCCTAACCGCGAAACAGCTCCGATACTCTTTTGGCAGTTGCCACACGATTAGCATAATCTTTGACAAATTAAGCAGAGCGGACCAAAACACTTTATTTTAAATTCGCATTGCCGTTACAAAAACCGGTTTCTAAATGTCATATCAATCATGTTCATTCACTTTCTATTTGAACTTTCATTCCGCTCTTCCTTGAGTCCGGATTTTAATAGGATATTTAAAAAAACGAGTAAACATTTCAACTAGTTTTACTTCCGAGTTCACCTGTGAGTGAAGAATTATTTTCTGCTTCAAGAGATGTCTAATATTTCGGTTGACTGCATTTTCAATGAAAATCTACTCTTGTGATTGACCGAAAAAACCATTGTTTGTTCGAATGACCTAGTTCTTGGTTTATCAACTGTTTCTTAGTGATATTTCTACCAAAATGCCTAATCTTTTGGCGAAAGAGGAAAGTTTTTATCTAAATCATATTGGGAGTTATCGTCTGGAATGAGAGACACACACAGCTTCCTCCTATAAATATCATGGAACATTGGAATGTTTTAAATAAGCTTGAAAGATTCTGAATCTTAAAAGTTGTCGAATGTAAGCTTGATAAAACATTTCACGGAACGAAAATGCCATGGGTATGTAGCTGTCAACACCTTTGATTAGATGAGTGGACCCTCAAAAATGTGGAAATTTGGATTCTCACAAGGATTTCATGCACATGTGCAGCAGTTCCCAGTGATGCGGCCCTGTTGTAATTGAAATTAGAAAAACGCTTTTCCGGGACTGTCGTCCGAATTTGAACTAGATCAGATTACTATACCCTGTGAAAATCATCTTTGGTGAGTTTTACTTTTTCGCACTGGCAGATCGGCAGGTACTTATTTCCAAACGTCTTCGTTGGGAGAATTTACCGATCCTTGAACTTTTAATTGAAATTGGATAACAAATTTAGGAATAAACCTCGATACGAGAACCTGCGGACGACAGCAAATAGCCAGATGGTATCTAGGTGCCACAAAAAATCTTTATAAAATATAAAGTCGTAAGTCGTGATTGAAAATAATAAATCAAAATGTAATTCAATTATATCAGTTGATTCGATCTTCACATCATACTTTTGTTTGGACTGTGTTGTTGGTGCGTAATTCCGTTGTATTTTATCAAATCTCCATTTAAACAGTGTGAATAAATGGCAATCAGACCACAAGATTTTTCCGACAATGAGGACATAGTGGCAATGACAGAAGTGTTTTCGAAGTGTCTTCGTGTAACGCTCAAATCGTTTCCAAGAGTTTATGGAAGATGAATTTGTTGAACGATTTCTCATATCCAGGGCGATGGTTCTACAACGAAGTGTAGGCCAAATAAGCACGTCAACAATTAACAACGTTATTGCTCTTGATATGAAGTTGCTGCTGACATAAAGGTTAATACAACAGGGTGTACTTCCAGCACAGAGTGACACATCCCTGGGTGGTTGATGGTGTTTATGGAGTCTACAGGTCGACATCATGCCGGATAATGCACCTTGTTTCAGGTCTGTTGCTAGGATGCGTCCTCGTTACGCCTGTACGCCAAATGGAACGAAGTACACCAGTTTATGGCAGGGTTTTATCCAAATTTTCGTTTCCCAAGATTCATTGTTGCCTTAGACGGGTATGAGAGAATAGTCCCCAAAAACCAGAAACATGGTCGTTACTGGTTTCAATAAGAACGCTACAAGTTTAATTCTCCTTTAAAAACGCTGCTAATTCTTTCACAGGGGTTTATTATTCAATTGGCTTGCGTTCTTGACTTGAATTTCTACTAAGCTTTGGAGTGTGCGTGTTTCACAGGTGATAGAGCGATTATTGAATTTCAGGAGATATGCATAGAGCACGTAAATCTGTTCTCAACCAAAATACCTCTTTAGATTGATCAGTTGATGATATTTGTGTGCCTCCTGAAATTCAATAATCGCTCTATCACCTGTGAAATACGCACACTCCAAAGTTTGGTAGATATTCTAATCATGAACGCAACCCAATTGAATGATAAACCCCAGTGAAGGAATTCGCAGCGTTCTTTTATGGTTATCAGAATACTTCAACCAGTGTATCGGCTATAAACCCTTTTAGGAGTTCACTCCAGTATCCACGTTCACTACATCACTAGGTTACTGCAATCAAAACACAAACGATAATATACCAAAATAACACAAAAGTTGGCACCATAAATCGGGATATAAGTACATCGGGAATATTTTGAGCTACGGACCTGGGGAAGAGCTCATTCGATTCCTCGTAGAAAGTTCTTGAAAAAAGTCCAAATTTAGGCTGACTGACAGAACAGGGATCAATATGTGCACCATCCGTGAATTTCCATCAATAATCCCGTCGAAAATGTCCAACAGCTAACACTCGCCCTTAACGAGGCGAGCAAAGAATATACTGCCCTCTCCAATTGGGTATTAGCATCCCAGTCTACCTGCGGGTATTAGGAGATGTTTTCCTTGAAAATTATAATTGCAATCGTGTTTTAGTTTTAGATATTCGGAACAATCTTTCTATCTATATCGGAACAATCTTCTTCTATTCACACATCTAGTAACAAACATAACGGCTACAGTTTTCATAAAATTTTGTTGAATTTTCAGGAAATTTGCAGGTTAGACTGTAGATAGTCTAATATGAAATGCATTCCTCATAAATCAATTTATCGGGCTGAACATGCGGCAAATTAAAAACCTTTTAGCGTCATCTTCTCCGGTTCTAACGGCCCGATCTCATAAATTTGGTTGGAGGATGGTCGGGAAAGACCGGTTTTATGATTACATATAAATTTCAACATGACAGTGTTGTTAGTAGCTACCTCGCTTGCACGAGCTTGTTATCCGTGTAATAAGCCTAATTCATAGTTTTCATCCGACATTTGCAAAACAAAACTTTCACAGGCATTTTGCGTTTTAGACCATTTTGAATAGTGTTTTTTCGTGTCTATCTGTGGACTTCATCGCACAAAAAATAATAAATCAGTCTGCTTGTTAGTGAAAGTAAAATCGTGCATAATTTTTTCATTATTTAGTCTACCGATCTTGGTAAAATTCTTACAGTAGATAATAAGTTGATTAACGTTTGTCAATTTCAACAAGATTATGTATTCAATAGCTATTGCGCATGTTGGAATGTGAAATCCTTGTTACAAACTTAATGGCTGCAGTTTTCGCTCAACTTGACGAAAAACGCAGCAAATTCTTTCACTGGGGTTTATTATTCTATTTCATTAATTGGGATTGCCTTCATGATTTGAATTTATACTATGCTTTGGAGTGTGCGTGTTTCACAGTTGATAGAGCGATTATTGAGTTTCAGGAGGCACAGAAATATGATCAACTGATCAATCCAAATAGGTATTTTGGTTGAGAACAGATTTACGTGCTCCATGCATATCTCCTGAAATTCAATAATTGCTCTATCACCTGTGAAACACGCACACTCCGAAGCTTAGTACAGATTCAAATCATGAACGCAAGCCAATTGAATAATAAACCCGAGTGAAAGACTACTTATTTAATCCAGTAATAATATTGAATAATAAACCCCGGTAATAATATTGAATAATATATATTGAATAATATTTACCTATATATTATCAGCGTTTTATGCATATCAGAATGCTTCAACCCGTGTATCGGCTACAAACCCTTTTAGGAGTACTCCACATCGGCTATCACTCCAGTATCCGACGCTATCGGACGGACATCACTAGGTTACAAAAAACAATAATAAACCAAAAAACGCAAATGTTGGCACCATTCCATACATCGGGAATGGTTTGATCTACGGACGTGGGGAGGGTCTCATTCGATTCCTCATGGTATGTTCTTAAAAATAAGTACACATTTAGGCCGCCTTGACTTGTTTTGAGGTTTTTAGGGATTTTACAAAACTTTGACAGCCCTTAAAGGGCACTTTAAAGTGAGTGAGAGAGCTGGTTCATAAATTGGGTCCTCGTCGGACCAAGATGGATTTTTCCTGAAAATTTCAGATCTTTTGCTCCAGCCGTTTGGGAGAAATCGTGCGTACGGCTTACGGCGGACGGACGGAAAAATTTTTATTGCAGATTCGGATTCTACACCCTTTGAAACGTAAACCATGAAATTTTCAGGGGGGGGGGGGGGGGGGTTAGAATTTTTTTTTCAAGAGCGATTACAATGGTTTATTATTGAATAATAAACCAAAAATTACGGAACAATGCGTGCCAGACTTTCTTTTAAAACGGTTGAAAGATCTATACTAATTGTGCTATGCATTAATGTTATCTATACGCGCCACACCCAGTTGTCAGAAGTTTTTCCTCTTCTTTAATTGCCAACTTCATCCCTCTCACCGCCCACTCCACACATATTTCCGGTTACTTATAAATACGATCATAATACGGTGCCCCCGAAGAGGAGGAAAGTCCGGTGGATATATAACCGGCATCGTGCTCGCTGAGCAGTTTGCAAGGTGTCGCCAATCTTGAAAGGTTGAAGGCCCGCGATTCGAAATGAGATCTTCGTTCAAAGTGATTTTGAGTTTGATAGCGTTGGTCGCCGCCATTATAGCAGCGAAAGGACCTCCTGAATGGCGTAAGTACATATAAAATGAGTGTAATACAATAAATATAGTTGCGTAAAACCCACTCTCGTTGGGAATGGCTATGCTAGACTCGTATTTATGTTGGAAATTGCCCGCCTAAACCCTTACCTATGATAATATTGCTCTCTTAAACCCTATGTCCTAATCGAATGTAATCGTACGGACGGGCTTTCGGGCGCTCGTACTATTTAAACATAGGAAAATGTCCGAATCGAACCGAAAAGACTCGTGGTAGAGAACGTTAACATGAGCGGTTTGTGAACACGTCATCCTGTCAATGAACGACTGTAAACAAACATTTTTTCAGATCGGTTGTGTCCCAATGGATCTAGGAAACCCATTGATCTGCATTCTGATGAATGCTTGCCACATAGTTTGGTTTTGATCGTAAGAACTTGGTTACGTCTTATCTTCAATGAAGAAAATGGATATTAATAACAACGTTGATTTCAACGGCTAGCTCGTCATCAAAAACAGAACATTAACAGTTGCTGTTTTGTTATGGGATGCTTACTTAACCGTTAAAATCGATGTAACATAGTCTTGATTTTTGTGGAAATTGAAACACGGCTGGTGAGGAATGGTATGTGCCCCTTCTAAGGGCTGAAGGAATTAGTGCCCACAACATCCTGAGCGTATCCCTGACGCTTGAAGGAGCAACGGTTATGGTCGCTGGTTGCGGTCACTAGAATCGGGAAATCGGAACTATCCATTTCATAACTAAATAGATACATTTTTAGCAATATCCGTTTCCTTCGTTAAAATGGGTTTCCAAAACTTCATCGCGAGTGATTCAGTTAGTTCTTGTTTTTGGAAAATTTCTATTGTTCAAGGTGTGAAAATCAATTTTGAAGAGGAACATTGAAAAAGTGTAATGTAGTCGAATCGTTGTTTTTTATATCATTGTATTTTGGTAGTTTTTATCTTCTAATACAACCCCTTCATTCCGGAACTCTAGGTATAGGTGGTAAAATTCATCGAGTCTCATCCGAGTTTTGTAGATTGTATCCACTAGTTTTCTTCTAATGCTCGTTGTATGCCCCAGTTCAGGGGTCTCCAAACTACGGCTTTGGGCAGGATACGGCCCTAGGAACGATCTGGTCCGTCCCGCCTTCCGTGGATGCCAATGGAAAAAATTAGGCTACCGCCAGAACAGAAAGAAATGTCAGCCATGTGATTCAAAAATTACATTTGTCAAATCTTGTAAAATTTACTTATGATTGGAACAACAAACTTTGGTCATCAGTGAAAGACATTGTTTGTAAGAAAACAACTGCACACATCACATTAGATTGGTTTTCCAAAAATACTTTTTTGAATGTAATAATTTCAAATAAATAAATACAAAATATATTCATCTTAAATGCTTTGTTTTTATATTCCTGAAAATGAAATTGTTATCATTTCTTATTGAACAATGAAAAACTAATAATCATGGAATTAAAAAAATTATTTAATCACTAAAAACTAAGTTTTGGTTCCTATATTAGGCCTAATTCTGAATTAGTCAAATTACTCTAGGAGTGCTTAAAAACCCTGATTTCAAGTGTTTAGTTTTCAAAATTTTCCCAGGACCTCCCAGTTGGAACGACCACCATCACATCATGATACGGCCCTTGTGGTATATACTTGCTTGCCCTTGCTCTAAATCAACTGCATTCACCTTATTGTTGCCAAATAATAACAGTGCTGCGTCCTCTACCAACTTCCAGTGTCCGCGTGAACTGCTCGTATACCAGGGTAGCGCAGAAACTGGCCGTACCAATAGGTGATTGCGATTAGGACACGTTTTTTCATCTGACGACCACTACATGATTCATTCGATCACTGATTAACGTACGAGCACGGTCCTATTAGAACGAAATGTAACTGATGTTGAGGACGGATAAACTAGACCCTAATCTGTATTGGTCACGGCTCCCATCAACCCTTACCCACGTTGGGGTTAGCACCGCTAAACCATTACCTATGTCAATACTGTTCTCGAGACCCTTGTCTATCTTAGGGACGGCCCTTCTAAACCCCCCAAGCATTGTACAACAAATAACTCAGATGATAAACTAATCAATTACATGCTTGAAAGAAAACGTGATTACTCAAACAATGTTAAAATCTCTGATTAACTTATTTCATATTTCCAGCCGCTGTACTTGCAAGATGTGCAATGGACGACGATCAGCTCAACAATTGTCTCATGAAAGTCACATCTCAAGCTCTGCAGAAAGTAGCCAAAGGTATTTTAATACTACAAACTTTATTAACAAAATTTGAAACAAGTCCGAAGCTCATTTGCTGTTTGTAGGAATTAACCTCCATTCACTTATCATTTTAATTGGAAACCAAGACGGTATTGTCGTCCATAACAAGATTGTGAAAATCATCGTAAAATGTTATCTAAGTAGTGGTTTACCACACAGTTAATGTATGTTTAGCTACAATAATATTTTGTAGCTTGTTTTAAGTTTTATGCAGGAGTGCAAATATGATCGATTTCTAGTTTATATTGAAAGTAAACCAAAGAGTTTGGAAGATATCGTATTTGTTCGCACTCTAATTTTGACTTTTAAAGAACAGGATTGAGCCGCTCTAAATTGCACACTCCAAGAGAAATTCCTCGAAACCGATTGAATACTGTTGGAGTCCTGTTGAACAATTAATGCCTAGAACGCTGGAAACATGTTCTTTATTTGAATATTGAACTGATAAAGAACTACGTACAGCCGTACTTCAATATTCAATAGGGATATTCAATAGGGATGAATCTTTTAGGAGTCGAACCGTACAACCGTCTAGTACAAACACGAACTAACAAAAAGAAACAAAATGTATTTAAAATTGTCTTAGTACAACCTGAAGCAATATTTACTGACATGGGTTACTCTCAGCCTGTAGAAATAGTTGAATGCAACTTGATATATTTGCTAAATTGTTGCAATATAACGACTCAGAACTAAAATTGGGTACAAGGTGAACAAATGATAGAGATGGTTTTGGTTCAAAATGAGTGCATAATAGTCGGTGTGCAAAAATATCAAACGGCTAAAATCGAAGAAGAATTTTTACCACGATAGATCTTTCTCCGATGCTCATTAACCCATTAGTGCCCGTAATTATTTTTGTTGAAATTTTTCCGTGAAATTTCATTTACTTGCTAATTTTGACGTCAGAATCACGGGAAAAATATCGAAAAAATTCTACCTGTAGCCAATTTTTTAATATTGATCGATGCCATACGGCATCGTTGGGCCCACAGCGACCTGGAACAGTATTGTGATGCATAATGAACCTAGACCGCTGAATTCATCGTTTGCAATCAGAATAAGGAAATGAGAAGATTTGAGTGGTATAACATTGTAAATAAAAGCCTATGATTACAAATTGTCGAAGAAAATAACGTTACATTGAAAATAGGAAAAATTATAGTTTTGTATGAAAGAGAGCAAAACAGTCAACACACAGCCCAACTTTATATTTTGAACACATTGTACGGGTTTGTGATGTACAAGCTGTCCCTGCACAGCGTTTACGTTCCTTTTCCTAAGTATGAGTTACATAATGAGCTTCACGATCGAAACGAATATCGTCCAAAACCCTTGATGATGAAATAAATTTGCTTGATAGGCCAGGACGTCTTCTATCGGCGTACTTCTTCAAGTAGGTTCCCGCAATACTAGTTGCGATTTGTTTCTGAATTCTAGCATGCGATATATTTTTTGGTTTTTTTATTCAGAATCCAGGCATTTTGGATTACTGCGTCAATGGTCTAGGTGAATGGAGACCACCACCATTTCTTCATCCCTATCCCAATCCGGTAGTTGTTTATATTCTGATCCATCAGATCCATTCCAGCCATTGATTTATTGTACTGAAATTAGGAGAAAATATCATTTAATTACCCGTAAGAAACCATAAGTAATAAACGCACGCCATGATTACCGAAAATGGTAGTATACAATAACAAGTTCAAAAAACTGTCGGTAACTGCCCAACGATGCCGTTTGGCATCACACAGATGAACACGATCACCACAGCTGAATATGTTGTCTATTCGATTCGGGAACGTCATACTATACCCAGAAAACATCTCAAAATTATTAAAAATTATTCACACTTCGCCAAAATAATAATAAAGTATACTTACACCAAAGAGTTTCTCAGGTGGTCGACGTCTGATGCGAAAAATATACGAACGAACCCTCCAAAAGAATAAACAAGTCAGAATTACAATGAAAAGTCAAAACTGTAGTCAGAAAGCTCACCTAACCGACCTCTCCTCCAGCGATGCCGAACGGCATCACTGGACACTAATGAGTTAATTTATCATAATCAATTATGGACAGTGCTTCAGCTATCTTAATTACTTCATATGATTCCATGACTTCAAGTGCAATGATGTAAAATATACCACTGTAAGGTTTATTCACTCATTAAACTTGTCAATAAAATCAGCTGTATCCTTCATTTGCCACTCAGGGATTTCGAAGGTTGGGTTAAAACCACTGGACCCGATTAAAAACACGAACTTCTCGATCGTAACGGAAAGAGGACCGGTGAGTTTGACAGTTCATGCAACCGGAGTTATGATTGAAGGACCTTCAAAAGTTCAACTGAAAAGGGTTGGGTAAGTTCATGTAATACTACTATTGTCTATTAAAATGTAAGTATTACGAATACGAGAAAACATCAATTTGTGCCTAATTGTTTGCTGCAAAGGTATTGAAATTCGAAACGCCATTCAAACCTCTGAATATCGGAATATTACTTGCAATAATCTGATTGCTCATAGATTTGAATTTCTTTCAACATCAAAACACAGGTGATAGAGGGATTATTGAATTTCTGGAGATATGCATAGAGCACGTAAATCTGTTCTCAACCAAAATACCTATTTGAATTGATCAGTTGATTATTGGTGCCTCCGGGCATCATAAATCGGGCCATACATCGGGAATGATATGAGCTACGGACCTGGGGAAGGGCTCATTCGATTCCCCATGGAAAGTTCTTCAAAAAAGTCCAAATTTAGGCCGCTTTAACTATTTTTGAGGTTTTTAGAGATTTTACAAAACTTCGACAACCCTTAAAGGGCACTTTAAATTAAGTGAGAGAGCTGGCTCAAGAATTGGGGCGTTGTCGGACCAATATTGATTTTTCCTGAAAATTTCAGTTATTTTGCTCCAGCCGTTTGGGAGAAATCGTACGACGTACGACGGACGGAGGGGAAATTGTTTATTCCAGATTCGAATTCTACACCCTTTGAAACGTAAACCATGAAATTTTCAGGGGGGTTAGAATTTTTTCTTTCAAGAGCGATTACAATGGTTTATTATTGAATAATAAACCAAAACAGTAATCCAACAAAAATCCTGCTGAACGGATACAAATCGTTAATGTACACAATTCAGTGTTTGGGTTGGTTGACAGAAGTTTACTTCTCTTTGTTTCAGATTGGATAAAGAGGGTTCTACATTTTGGATTGAAGGTTTGCACAATTTCGTTAAAGTGAGCGGCAAATACCGTGTGAAAGGAACCATCTTCCTTTTCCCAATAGACAGCACTGGGAATTTCGTGTATGAACTCAGTAAGTGTTCCAACGAAGTACCTCCATAATGCATGTACTGTAATAGTCTGTTTCTTAAGTAAGACCAGTTGCCCAATCCAAGAGCTGAAGATACATGCCCGCAGCACACAGAGGATACCTTCGAAGCTAAAATGCTTCAGGTTTATGCTCAGGATTTGCAATTTCAAGGAACGGGAAGAGGGAACTATCCATATCCATCTGTTTCCTTTATTAGGTACCAAACTACAAACACGACAATCGATAACACGTAGTGATCATCGCAGACTCCTTCAGTGTTCTACAGAAACTCTAACATATTGGGCCACCCTCCACTTTGAACCACATTGAGGCGTCAATTCTAAAATCAATCAACGTGCTAGAAGATAACGGGAAAATAGTAAAGTTTGTGTGGATAAGAGGGCATAAAAACGTTCCGGGGAATGTAATAGCTGACAGGGAAGCCTCCAATGCTCGCTCTCTACTTAAAAGGCTTTTTCAACCACCTTGCTTCCCACACACTGGCCTCAAACGCAAATTACACCAAACCCAACTTCTGACCTGGAGAAGATGGCATACCACGTATCCTGCTGGAATCGGATACGTTTAATTGTTCCCGCCGCCTTCTAGCAGGTCGTGGTTTCATGAAGCGGGCTGGTTGTATTCGCGCGGGTTTTATACGACCATAACCCGTTTAAGATCAGGCCATTGTGTCACCAGGGAACGGCTTCACAAATACGGTCTGTCGTGTACAGATTTGTGCAGATATTGCGGCGTTAACACTGAAACGACACAACATGTGATCCTCGAATGCCTACATAATTCTCTCCCAAGAATCGAACTCCTCAACTGTTCTATGAACTATACGACCCTCCCCTTCAATCTGGACTCACTCATAGCTTCAGGAAACACTGTAGTTTACTGTGCCCTATATAAATTCCTATTAGACATAAACTTTCATATTTAATCATACTCACCCATATTTTTGTAATCTAACATGAATATTTAGAATGCTTTACCATGTTATGGCTGTATATATATTGTTTGCAAAGCCAATTAAAAAAAAAAAAAAAAAAAAAAACTACAAACATCCTGCATGCGTGTGCACGAATACAAAATGTGTGACTATGAAGAACATTACAGAGAGTGACCAAATAATAAACTGCCCCACTTGCGCTGATGAACAGTGCCTTTGCTGTCGAGAAATTTGTGATTTCGGTTCGCTGGATGTTCATTCAATAATTTATTTAGTACTCAATTCCTGGTTTACTAACTTCAATTATTGAATAAATATTATATTCATTCAAAATAGAATAGTTGCTTAACTGCAACTTCTCAAATCATGTTTTAGTAATGTATTGGAGCATTCTCAGTCCTAAGCGTTTCTGCGAGTAGTACACACCTATACAGTTACAGTTCTGCGTACGTCTTGATAAGTGAAGTAAAAATTTCATATTTCGTATTTTGATTTTCTTCATCAAAATCCGTTTTGAGGCATTCTAACTCGATTTTTAGATTATACCACGTCTCCACATTTATGTGTGCTAGATGTCACAAAAGACGTTACTACCCTGCTAAAATCGTCATTTATGGGAAAAACTACTTATTTCATCCAAAGTTTGTTTTCATTGAGGATTTTAGAAATGGCTAAAATTGGCCGGCGTGCCAATAAACGAAACAACTGTAACTAAAATGAACCTCGTCTTTTCAAACCGGAACTCCACATTTTATTTCCGATCCGAAGTTAACGCTAATATTCTTAAGAAATGACCCTTTTTTACCAAAAATTTTTACTCTGAACCACGTGGTTATTTCGTTTCCTGATTTGTTTGTATCCTGATCAAATTTTTTTAAAATTATTTACGAAAAATATTCTATTTGAAAATTTTAAATTTCGTAAGACGGAGCATGCATATCAGTGTGCTTCAACCCGCGTAGTCAACCGTTTTAGGAGTTCCACATTCTCCAGTATCCACATTCACTACTACATCACTAGGTTACTGAAATTAAAAAAAAAAAAAAAAAAAAACGCTGTTGTTTTTGTTTTGATCGCAGAAACCTAGTGATGTACTGAATGTGGATGCAAATGTTGGCAGCATAAGATCATGCCATACATCGGGAATGGTTTGAGCTAGAGACCTGGGGAGGGGCTCATTCGATTCCTCATGGAAAGTTCTTCAAAAAAAGTCCACATTTAGGCCGCCTTGGTTTTTTTTGGAGGTTTTTTAGCGATTTTACAAAACTTTGACAACCCTTAAAGGGCACATTAAATTAAGTGAGAGAGCTGGCTAAAGAATTGGGGCGTTGTTGGACCAACATGGATTTTTTCTGAAAATTTCAGATTTTTTGCCCCAGCCGTTTGGGAGAAAACGTGCGTACGGCGTAAGGACGGAAAATTTTTTATTCTGCACCCTTTGAAACGTAAACCATGAAATTTTCAGGGGGGGATTAGACATTTTTTTTTTCAAGAGCGTTAACAATGGTTTATTATAGAATAATAAACCAAAAATTGTTCCTTTGCAATATAAATTCTTTGGACAACCTGAGCACATTAATTTGGAGACATTTTACAAAATCACTTTAAAGAGGCAGTAGAAAACGGTAAACTTAAATTTGTTACCGGAATAACTGAAAATAATAACACTTCGCTTTATTCAACAGGAGGAGGGTTGGCCAATCATACGATGAATTTGGGAAGGAGCACGAAAGAAGCTGGACACGGGTTAGTGAAGTTTTTATTGAAGAGCGTCAAAGGACAGAAAATCACCCTTAGGGACACCAGGCTGGGTGTTCAAGGAAGTAAGTCAAAACACAACCTAAGCTACGGAATTTATATGGGATCATTATATGGGGTGGAAGTTGGGTTAGTTGGGATTTGTGAAAAGTATAAATTGATATGCCAAAAGCTCGAAGTGGTATGCCAGAAGTTTAAATTGATTCGCCGAAAGTTTAAATTGAGATGCCGAAAATATTAAAATTGATGTGTGCCAAAGGTTCAAATTAATTTGCCAAAATTTTCAATTTGATAATGTCCCAAAAATTCAAATTGATTTTGCCAAACTAATCTGATTTTCTTTTTTTCCTGAAATATTTTAAATATTATTGCTCCAACTTTGATGTGATCAAGAGTGGTGGTTTTGAACACCTCTTATTTCTGTTGATCATAGATGAGTAGAAGATGACTTATCAGGTTGAGTAATGCTACTCGAAATGGTTAAAATAAACTTTGATTCTAAACGCCAAATTACAATTGAGGAGCTTACTTTCAAAAAGGCACATATCCAAATCTGGGAGAAAACGTTTTTTTCTCAATTTTCTATTTCTGAATATGTATGAGTTAAATCAGGTCCCCCTGTCATTTCCGAACAAAACAGAACACATCCACGTCAATTCCGGGGCTAAAGTTATGTGTTTGCATCAAAAGGTAACAAATCCGTCCCCTACATTTTTTTTCAGTGCCTTGCAATCGAAATGGCACATATCCTCCGAATTTCGTCAGGCGATAAGTCGTGGGTTTTCAAAAAGGGACATATCCAAAAAGAAGCATTGCGCCTTTGTCTTGACGTTGAATATTTACACGAGACTCGATAGATGGCAGGCATGACAAATGGAAATATGGAGTCAGGTAAAGTTTTCAATAAAACCTACAGAATGGAGAATGAATTCTTTCTTTTTCAAAAAGGCACAAATCCAAGAGTTTTGATCAAAAGGGCACATTTCCAAAGTGAAAATGGATATACAGCCTCGTGTTTTGGAGAAAATTGATTCATATCTGAGGCATCCTTATCTGTGCCTTCTCACACATTACTCCGATGAGAAACTGCAGAAAAACATCTCCACTAATCTGCAAATCGTTTTTTTTTTTTTTTTTACTTCCTGAACATTTTGTCGGAATGGATATGTGCCTGTTTGAAAGTAAGCTCCTCAATTAGAGTATCCAACATGTATGACTACTACAATACGGTTAGGTGTAGTTATACTGAAATGTTTGTTTCCTCAAAAAATACGCCCCTCCAGTTCATTGACGTTTGTTTTTAATATTCAAGAAAGGAATGTAAATTGAATCCACGGGTTTAGTGGTGTTGTTGATGTAGTGAAGAAAGAAGAAATTGGTACCCAATGTTCACCATTTACATTTGGCTTCTTTCCAGTTATATTTAAAACTGAGTGCTCTTGGTTATTTCAACTGTCAAGTAAGTTTGTCGTTAAGCCCGTACAGCAACCGGTTTGCGTATTTCTCCACGGTTGATTTGTCTCGAAAGTTCCGCAAAATCTTTCCTTCCGACACACTTGACGGAATACGACGTTTCTCCATTCGTTTGTATTAAACCTGTTTATCGCTCATTTCCCTTTCAAATCTACAAGCCTATACAGTTTCAAGAGTATACTCTTATTTCCACGATAACTTGGGAAGAATTGTGGAGGTTTTGAAAATGATATCAGTCACTTTGAGTAAATGACGAGAAACGGGAGACCCGAAGGAACCGACTCGTCTCAGAAAACTTTGTCGCTTAATGTTTCAAGGTTTGTAGATTCAACATTGAACATCAGAATTGATGTTAAAACGTCGCAAATTCTTTCACTGGGATTTATTATTCAATTGGCTTGCGTTCATGATTTGAATTTCTACTAAGCTTTGGAATGTGCGTGTTTCACAGGTGATAGAGCGATTATTGAATTTAAGGAGATATGCATAGAGCACATAAATCTGTTCTCAACCAAGATAACTATTTGCATTGATCAGTAGATCATATCGGTGTGCCTCCCAAAATTCAATAATTGCTCTATCATTTGTGAAACACGCACACTCCAAAGCTTAGTAAAAATTCAAATCATGTATCATTGAATAATAAATCCCCGTGAAAGAATTTGCAGCGTTTTTTTATGGTTATCAGAATGCTTCAACCCGTGTATCGGCTACAAGGCCTTTTAGGAGTCCACTCCAGTATCCACATTCCTACATTACTAGGTTACTGATATTAAAACAAAAAAATAACAAACCAAAATAACGCAAATGTTGTCACCATAGATCGGGAATGGTTTGAGCTACGGACCTGGGGAGGGGCTCATTCGATTCCTCGTGGAAAGTTCTTCAAAAAGAGTCCAAATTTAGGCCGCCTTGGCTTTTTTTAAAACTCTGACAACCCTTAAAGGGCACTTTAAATTAAGTGAGAGAGTTGGCACAAGAATTGGGGCGTCGTCGGACCAACATGGGTTTTTCCTGAAAATTTCAGCTTTTTTGCTTCAGCCGTTTGGGAAAAATCGTGCGTACGGCGGACGGACGGAAAAACTTTTTATTGCAGATTTGGATTCTACACCCTTTGAAACGTAAACCATGAAATTTTCAGAGGGGTTAGAATTTTCTTTCAAGTGCGGTTACTTACAGTGGTTTATTATTGAATAATAAACCAAAATCCGTTCTTTCGTACAACTTGGATTTCAATTGGTCCCAACTTCAAGCGATCGCATTACGCATATATACGCTAAGAGCCGAAACTCCCCAAAAGCGAGACAAGCATTTACTTGGTTTTTGGGTTTTGACAAAAAAAGGCAAGTAAGGAGCCATTTTCCAAACCTTTTGGGCTAAAAATCGACTGGGGTCTCCCAGATCAGTATGAGCTTGTCTGGCTTAGGAAATCTATTTTCTAATCGTGAAAATGTTGGAGATTGATAAATTTATATCTTTTAAATCCCAATTTTCCCATTTTCTGGTTTAGTTAAAAACTACGATTTTCAAGCCACGTCTTCCGCATTCAAACGATATTTCCTCCACTAAATTCTGCTGTACTAGCAATTTTTAAGTACGCTGTTGAAAATCTGAGATTTTAGCGCATATTTTAGGACTACAGGCTAAATTTTAAGAGTGGAATGTTTTAGACCCACAGAGTATGAAAAAAGTGGTCATTATGAAGATTTGACGAAATTCACTTTTCCGATTGATTTTTCACCAGTTGAACCAACTTACAATATTTTTTTAATGAAATGGGAAGATATAAAGTTTAACGCTCTTTCCAACGGTATAACCGAATTGCTTTTTTATTTTTTTTTTTTTATTATTTTTTTTTTAGTAAATCTAGGAGTTATGGTGGTTTTAGAGAATTAAGATCGGAAGCACAAAAAATCTAAAAATTGGAATAACCTGAAAACGAAGCCTTTAAAAACAAATTTTAACAGACATTTTTTGTCATAAATGAGTTGTAGAATCCATTCGTAGCCTGTGGTAGGTTCCTCCACCCAAGGGGCTTAATTCCATGTAATCACCACTTTGTGTTTCTCTGAAAATAAATTATTCAGCCTCTGAAAATCAGTGTGCTTTTGTTTTGTAGGCAACGCCGTGAACAAACTTGTGAACGACAATTGGGGGCCCATTTCCAAAGTCTTGTGGGACCCGATGGAGCAAGTGATCACGGATTTGTACACAGGAGCTCTGAAACCCCTCACGAGGAAATTCTCGTACACGGATTTCTTCCCCTCCGCGCTGACCAGACAATGGACGGGAGAGGACACCGAGCCTGTCAGCCTGCGTCAACCTACCGACGTCAAGCCCCCCGTCGCTTATTCGTACAGCGTTCAGTACTAACATAACGTGAACGTGTTTGGCAAATTCCAACACTGGTAAATTCCTTTCCAAAATTATGGTTTATACTACAATCAGACATTTTTCAACCATAAAAATGAGTCCTTAAAGCCCAAGTTGTAGATCAATTTGTGACAGACACTGGGATAAACTTTTAAATTCAATACTAAGATCAGTACATTTGAGATGATGAGTTAAACAAATTTAGCTCATTCCTCTCAAAATTCAGCTAACAGCTGTTCTTGAAGGATTTTACAAGATATGCTTGCTCTTAGTGTCCACTGATCATTATAAATTTAAACACTGAGATTTATCAACAATTGTGCCTTAAAATCATGGATACATTCCCTTAAAATTAGAAAACAACCTATTGAAATAAGGTAGATGATAAATAGTGATTTATCTTAACTGCAACAACTTATTACGATGAGAGATGAGATATATCTGTTGTTTGTACAATCGCTAATTGAAGATTATATTTGTTATGGTTTACGTTTACGTACGATTCGTAGGATTCATACATGCTTTGCATCATTCGTAAAGTGGTATCATGTTTATGTATTATCAACGCTGATGTAGAGTCTAAACGATTATATTTGAATTATTCAATTATCGTGATTGGTTGGTAAATGTTGTTTACTTCTGGCAACAAGTGGAGAAGAGTTTTCTGGAGTTGCTATACGCGACAAAGGTAATTTTTGAGGTTCTCGTTTTCATAATCTGATTTGTATTACAGTCATCTAAGAATAAGTTTGATTAATCTTCACAAATCTGTTATAATTTATTGATCGCTTTACTCCTAAATATCATACAACAATAATAATAACGTTGATCAAGGATTCTCTATCATACTTTCGGGAGTTCAAATTTTCATGGGTTTTAGACATGTCAATAAATTATGATCCATAAACAGATTAGTAGGTGATTATTTGATTAGTCTGTAAGTTATTTATTGATTATTTATTAAATATACTTGTACAAAAAAATGTAGTTCTTTTATATGTGGTCCTATGTTCCTTTTTTCTGCCCTTCTACTATCTTAATAGTTTCAATAAACCTACTAAATTGTGTGTAATTGATATCCTACAGGAGGATGCTACATCAAGTGCTACATCTCGCAGTAGCAAATACTAATACTAGCTGCGTCAGTTTTTAGCTTGAAGCTGTATTGAACTCTTCTCATTTTCACTGTATTAAAACCCCCCGGAAACTATGAAATAATATTCATCCTCGTTACGAAACCTAGCATGGATAATAATCAACGAAAACCAACATGTATCAACTAAGGGGGGAAAAGCGCTGCAAATTCTTTCACTAGGGTTTATTATTCAGTGATTCATGATTTGAATTTCTACTAAGCTTTGGAGTGTGCGTGTTTCACAGGTGCTAGAGCGATTATTGAATTTCAGGAGATATGCATAGAGCAGTTAGATGGGTTCTCTGATGAGCTCTTATGTTTTGTTATCTCGTGATTTTCGTGTTTCCCTGCAACTTGTCAAGAGTTTTGAGAAAAATGCCGAAGATCATGTAAAATTCTGGAACTTTTTTGTGATAATTTTTTTCCTAGGATGTAGCATGTGTTTGTAAATAACATTTTGTCCATAAAAATTCAAACTGGAGCCGCCTATACTCAACCAAATCAGCCATGTCACCTGTGGAATTTCACGGAACATCAACCCCCAACTCTCACCCAAGACTACATGTGTGTTTTATTCGTAATACAGGGGTGACGAAAGGGGGGGGGGCGGGCTATGACGCAGACTGTGTCATTAAAATTCTTGGGGGGGGGGGGAAGGTTGATTAAAACAGATTTTAACGTGACGACATTCAAAAATATATTACATCACTAGATAGGAAGTAAATAGTATTGGACCTAGTAATCAATTTAAAAATGGTTTATGTTTCCAACTGAAATGTATAAATGACAATGACAGTGCTCGAATATTACTATCCGTTTCGTCTATTGCCGACTGGGTATGAATTTTTTCAATACTTATATAAATCTTCTTTTAGTTTTAGATAAAATAATGGGTACTGACGAGTATTTTTCAAATCTCTTTTTTGGGAGGGGGAACCAACTTACTCGGGGGGGGGGGGGGGGCTCATGAAGCTAGGGTGGGGGGGGCTGTAATACTTATGTTTTATTTGAACTGTGGACAAGTGAAAAAGTTCGCCGTGTAAGATTTTGAAGAACTAATATGTAGTGTTGAGCTCAGGCCTAGAGTCACCTAGGGGTGACACCTTCATATCTTTTGAATAAATACTTTTTCTCGCGGTTTTTCGTCTTGTATGCTTTTCATTACCTCTCAGTAACAACATACAAAAAGGAGGAGTGGAAATTTTCATGGGCGCCCTTATTTTGACTCACTTAAAATGGTTATCTAATACAGAAATAATAAACATTTGTGTAGTTCCACTTTTCCACTTTTAATTTGATTACCTGAGAATACCTAAATAATTGGTGGAAGAATGGATTTAAAAAGAATGTTTCACTTTCCTAATGCAGCGATGAGGTAACAGAGAAAGTAAGTAATTGGTCTGAAACGATATTGGCAGTGTTTCCTCAAACACGAAGTTGGATCAAAACAAATAATGTATACGATTGAATCATTGAAATGTATGTAACGATCAATGATTTTAAGTCTGTCAATTGACAGCATTCAGAAATTTTTTTTAACTCCAACGAATGGTAGGTATAGAACAAATTGAGGAAAAATGAAATTTAGATACCTTCAGGATAATTGGAACCCACTCCAAGTTCCATAGCGTGCTGGAAAGTTGATCCCGGTGGATATAAAACAAGCGGTTTGCACGAGAGTTCGAAAAGTGGAGGCCCGAACTCAGATATGAAAACATCTCACAAAGTATTTTTAAGTTTCACAGCGTTGGTTGCAGTCATCATAGCGGCGAAGGGGCCACCTCAGTGGCGTAAGTAACTTCCTGCAGTGTTTATGTATCTGTATGACACACTCGTATAATATTCCTCATAGAGGTATCCTATTTGTGAGCTTAGTGATTCTTTGTGATAGTGTTACCGTCAGTAGATCCATCCACTTCCCGAAATATCCAATATAACTTTACAGTTGTTAAAAAACGCTGCAAATTCTTTCACTGGGGTTTATTATTCAATTGGCTCGCGTTCATGATTTGAATTTCTACTAAGCTTTGGAGTCTGCGTGTTTCACAGGTGATAGAGCGACTATTGAATTTCAGAAGATATGCATCTGTAAATCTGTTCTCAACCAAAATACTAATTTGGATTGATCAGTTGACCATATTTGTGTGCCTCCTGACATTCAATAATCGCTCCGTCACCTGTGAAACACGCACACTCCAAAGCTTAGTAGAAATTCAAATCATGAACGCAAGCCAATTGAATAATAAACCCCAGTGAAAGAATTTGCAGCGTTTTTTTTAATGGTTATCAGAATACTTCAACCCGTGTATCGGCTTTAAACCCTTTTAGGAGTTCACTCCAGTATCCACGTTCACTACATCACTAGGTTACTGCAATTAAAACAAAAACAATAATAAACCAAAATAACGCAAATGTTGGCACCATAAATCGGGCCATACATCGGGAATGGTTTGAGCTCGGACCTGGGGAAGAGGTCATTCGATTCCTCATGGAATGTTCTTCAAAAAAGTCCAAATTTAGGCCGCCTTGACTTTTTTTGATGTTTTTAGGGATTTTACAAAACTTTCACAACCCTTAAAGGGCACTTTAAATTAAGTGAGAGTGCTGGCTAAAGAATTTGGGCGTTTTCGGACCAATATTGATTTTTCCTGAAAATTTCAGATTTTTTCTCCAGCCGTTTGGGAGAAATCGTGCGTACGGCGTACGGACGGACGGAAAATGTTTTATTGCGGATTTGGATTCTACAGCCTTTGAAACTTAAACCATGAAATTTTCAAGGGGCGTTAAAATTTTTCTAAAATTTAAAAAGAGCGATTACAATGGTTTATTATTAAATTACAAACCAAATCCTGTGGAGATTAAACGTATTACTTCCGTGCTAAATGTTGCATCTGTGCTATGCTGGTTACGCTTTTTGATTAATTTGCATCTATCATCTCTGTCCTGGAACACTTCATCAAAATCATCCTAATATCTAAAATTCAATGAAATCGACACGGAGGCTCCATAAAATGCATGAAATTAAAATTCAAAATATAAACAAATGCATGTATAAGTCTAGTATTTCAGCTTAGCAAAAGTAACGTCAGATTTCAGTGATACCAAAATAGTTTATAGAATGCGAATATTTATCTTCACACCTTTGTCGACAGTTCACAAAAAAGTTAAACCATTCACTAAGCTGATAAGTACAATCGATCGTAAATCCTCCCAAATCTTATACAAGAACTTATGTAAACCTTCGGAATCCAAAAAAGACAGTGGAAAATCAACTAAAGAAATGCATTTTTTGACTAGCGATTTCACCTATATTCTTCCTGAAAGGGGTGAAAATTCAGCAGAGAGATAATCACGTACGTTACGCACCGATCTGTCACATTATTTCTTTGCTCGCAGTTGGCTTGATTGTCACTTTAAAATTCTCATCAAGTTTGATTAAATGTGTACAGTGTCACATTCATTGATGATACTATTCTGAGCGAGTTATAGCGATTAATTCATAGACCTTTTTGTTGTTCTTCACCGTACTGCTGATAGTAAGTGATACCTTCGTATTACGTGGACCTTTTTTCTGATCCTCTTAATGTTGTTACGAAAATACATGATTTAATATATTATATGCTATATAGTAGTGAGGATAGTACTTGATGAATGTTATAATTTCGCATGTTAGCAAGGTTCACCAACAATACTTCGCAGTACTTTGTCTTGAAAAGTTGGGATTTTAAATGTTTGATGTATTTGTTCAGCCCCAAAGTAGAATCTCATAGGTCCAGATATGACGGAGAATCTGGCCAACATATTCGGAGTTTTTTGTGGAATGTAAGCTAGGAATTCCTCCTCAACAGCCAGTACATCCTTCTGTACTTAATCTTTAGCTCTTGGTTACTTTTTATGTGTAGCTATTCCAATTTATTTTTGAATCAATGGTCATTTTAAGTATTTTACTGAATCGTGGTATGCTATGTTATTTACATTGATCATAACTTCTATGTTAAACATTATCGTTTGTGAAATTTACGTGTAGGTACTGATTTCGATCCGTTATGGTTCATTCTTCTCGTCTTATCTTAGTATTCTCTCTGATATCTTCCTAATAAAATAATTAATCAAATGCCCCACATTGGATAGCTCACCGACTAACGGTATACTTGTTTTGCAGCTTCCGTTCTCACTAGATGTACACTGGATGATCCACAATTCAATAAATGCTTGAAGAAGATGACTGGGCAAGCGATACACAGGATGGCTAAAGGTAACACATGTTTTTCCGACGTCCACCATCACTACTACGGTGTAGGCTTCAGTGACATCGACAGGATCTGTTGGAGTGCTATAGTTACAAAAATTGTGTTTAAAAATAGTTGAAATTTAGAAAAATTAGTTTTCAAAGTAAGATATTTCAGCAGAATAAGTACTTACCTATTGGGAAAAAGTTCATCAACAATGATCATGGACATTTTTAGCAAAATCGTTGCAGAAATTGTACTTGAATTTCCTTGAAACATCGATCGATAATGCACTATAATATTGTTAAAATTGGTTGGACTATTTAGGAATAGGTAATTCTTTTGACAATTCAATATTCATCAATTTCTGGGACGACAACGAGCTCAAATAATGAAACGCTGCACATTATTACACAAACGTTTATTATATGAGTATGGACACGCCTACGCGGACGAGGTTATTGGAACTGGATTGCACAACCTAAGCACCTGAAATTTAGCTGAATAAAATAGTAATACAGGTAAAAATAATGCTTCCGCTTGTTCTCCTCTATTGAATTGAACCTTCCGAGATAACGTTATGGATGGTACGGTCGAATAGCATCGACTATACTCTTAGGGTTGTCGCCAGTCTCACTGTCTAACCTTGTATGAAGTTGCCATTAGAAATCTAGTCTTAGACCGATGCGCTCCACAGCCCGACCCTCAGGCAGACCTGACAATCCTCTCGATTTTTTAAATAGGTGAACGAACTTAAGATCGTAGGGACCCGAATGGTTTCAATCGATTCAGAAACTGATCCATATTTAATTCAAACAAAAAATTACTCCCATCCATCAACCATTTTCGACTTTTTAATAGTTCAATACTTCAATATTATACGTTAAGGTTGTTTGGTAAAACGCAAGTAATGGCACATCCCGAATCGATGTAGGATTCTAAAGAAAAATGACGTTAACTTTTGGTTTAATAGTTTTAGAGAAAAGCCTTGGCTGGATTTTCTTCGATTCGATTTTTGAAATCTACGGATCTTGACGAGGTAAAACAATGGGTTTTGGGAGGGGTGGGAAAATTTGTTTTCTTGTTGAATTACAAAATTTTATTAGTGAAAACGATAAACCAGTGATGATAATGACGTTATCTTACTGTGGTCATTGGTGCTCGACTAGAACAGTTTACTGTTAATGCACTGTTGATGTGTTCAGACTCAACTACATTATCGTTTTTTAATGTATGTTAATTAATCTAGCACGTGTTGCTGTTGATGTTAACAGGTATGCCATTGCTAGGGCTACGGCCGCTGGACCCGCTCCGCAATGTCGGCTTCAGAGTAGAAACCGGCTCAGGGCCTGTCAGTCTGACCGTTAACACTAACAATGTCACGATTACCGGCCCTTCCAGCGTGCAACTGAAAAAAGTCGCGTAAGTTATACATTTGGAATCCTTCTTAAGTAACCCTAGCGTTTGGTAGGTTAATTTAAGCATTTTCTGAATATCAAATGATAGGATTTTTGAATTTATTCACATACAGTACTGCCGAAGCTTCCGTGGTACTCCTCCTTGCTCATTTCCATAACTACATCCAAAAGCGTTAAACACAAAATCCAATTGAAGATTATTCTAAATCTTTCAATTCTTCCTAACTTACGTATTACCACTTGTTTGTACATATACCGGCTCTGACATGAATAGGATTCTTATCTCTCTCAAATTTTGTTACAGCTTCGATCAAAAGTCGGGAACGTATTGGATTGAAGGGATGCATAACTATTTGAGAATGGAAGGCAACTACCATATGGTGGGAAACATCTTTGTTGTCCCTATCGACAGTACCGGGCATTTCAAGTTGGAAGTCAGTAAGTATAGTTGAATGTGATAATTGTAAATTGGAAAGAATAGGTTGTGTAACATGGTTACATACATCCAAGGAATCAAAATTGGTAACTAGGTGACTTCTGAATCAAAATTGGTAATTAGGTAACTTTTGAAACATAAGAAGCAAGTGAAAGTTTGGATTTTGGAGGACAAATATTTTATCAACTTCTCGCAATAATATGCTCATTTGGATAATGAGTGCATACTAGTTTAGATGGCTTTGCGATGTTCTAAACAACTACGTAATAGTTATTGTAAAGATATTTCTATGATTTTTCTGTAAAGACCATCCTGATACATTTAAATGCAGGACCCTGGACGTTTGGGATGAGAAAAAGTTGGAATCGGCCTGTCCTCGAATAGATGATGAGCAATAATGCCTCTTCTGGCTATTTTTTCAGAAATTAGAAGATTCTGCTCCCCAGTGCATCGTGTGAGTTCGGCTCTAGGCCCACGACATCATGTCAACCTGACGTATCAGTACATGCCATGCGTGGATTCCCAAAAAGTGTGCCAAATTTTATCGGTGATTTGAATCGTAACAGCCCGAATGTCCAGACACATCATGGGCTTTTCTGCAAAGGTCTATCCTGATATATTTTAATGTAGGTCCAAAATCCAACAGCTGGCCGAGGGCGTTTGGAGCGAGAAAAGATCTGAACCGGCTTGCATCCGAATAGCTAACTTTCTGGCTAACTTTCAGTACTTAGGAGATGCAGCACATTTCATTGTGGGAGTTCAGCTCTATGCTTTCTTAATCCATCTCAGTGAGACTTCTCTGCATAACATGATTGGTCTATATTTTGGTTTGAAAGTTTTGCTCATGGAAAGCACGTTGTAGTTGCTTTTCCTGTCAAAGTCTGACAAAATTACTTCCCTGATTCAAGAGTACTCAATCCATTATCTTCTATTAGGTTATCCGTTATCTTCTAGCTACATTTTCAACCCTCTTCCTTCTGCTTCTTTAAGCCTTCCGGAGTAGGGTGCTTCAAAAGAACCCCTTTTTGTCTCGACTCTTTGTTTAACTAGTTGCCATAACTCAACTTACGGTAAACGTTTTTCGGATAATATCTTTTCCATACCTTCACGTAATTGCATTGCTGACTTTTTACGAAATGCTTAGAATCATATGTGAGGCTTGTTTCTGCGTGTACGGTCATCATGTAACACTTTTCCAGACTGCCACTGTCCGCAACCAGCTTAAAAAGACATTCACTATTGAATGAAAATTCTGTAGGTAATTGAGGGAAACCTATTGGGCATTTTGAGTTCTTTTAACATCGTGGAGACCACTTTCAACTCGACAATACCAATCGGACGAGAACAATGGCAGGACGCCGTTGAAGATGAAAACATCGCCATGACCCGCACCTAAAATAAAGATTATTAACAACTAAAATGAAATCAACATAGTCCTTATTTTTACAGGAGGAGGATTTGCGAACCATTCAATTAAATTCGGGAGCAACACGAAAGCTGCGAGTCATGGCAAAATTGATTTCAAAATGATAAAAGTCAAAGACCAGAAAGTATTCGTGAGAGACACCACGTTGGGACCTGAAGCAAGTAAGTAAAGAAAGTTAAATTTGTTGTTGGTCGGTATTCTTTCGTGAATTAAGAGAAACCCATTTCTTAATAAAGTGACAAGATGTCAGACAACAAGGTAAGGAATTCTCTATCAACAAGTGTCCCCATCATACTTCACGTTTTTCGAATAAGTAGATTAACTAACTGAAAACGTACGTTTAAGAATTTTGTGTATTTAGAAAACCTTCTTTTCGAGCTCAAACCAAAACAATTAAACAACTCAGACGTTATCACCATGACCGTCGTCAATTCTTCCATGTTACACGACTTCACCAATTCCTTTATCCTTCCGCATTCCGTTATAAACTTCAGTTTTGTACCAAATCGTGTTCAGTTACATAATTATTCATAAAAGTTCCACACACTTCTTAATCACAAGGGAACTCATTATGGTTGGTCCATCACGATCACGAGTTATGTGATAATACACCATGATACAATTAATTTCTAAACCAGTCCGAATTCGGGTTGGTAAATTTTTTGATAATATCATTGTTCAACATTTTTAAATCCGTATAAAACATGTTGCACATCAGTGAAATTTGAAACGTTTATTCTCTAGTGTAGTAATTATCATACGAGCAGAGCTCTGCTTTTCCTTATGAAATCATCGGGGACGCTGCTTCGGATTCGGATAATGACAGATGAGTTATGGAATATTGGCTCCCACTACAGACTACCTGCACACCAATTTAGGATCCTGTACTTGTTGAGATTTACCTAATCACCACCACTTATCTTTAACTACACTATTTCCAACCCGCATCAAATGAAAGGTTTGTTTGGATACCTCACTCCAATAAACTTACATAACACACATTACATCACCCTCAAACGGCTCTTTCACGTTCTTTCATCGTGTTTTCTTCATCATATTTTACCCTTAAGTGAATTAAACTGTTCGTTTCATTTGTAGTCCTATTTATTCATTATTTTCTTGTTCTTAGCAAAATAGGTATAATTTTTTCCATTATTTCTTTCTCCCTCACATCAAAATCGTATAAATTGGAGTTCTAGTCCTTCAGAAATACATTGCCCCAAAAGACACTAGTCATGATGTGGTGTGACATTCTATTCGTTTAAGTTCCTCGACACTCTTTCAAACAGAAGTACAAATATGCATTAGAATTATACTGCTTCTGTATGCGGATAGTTAGAGTTTTTGTTTTAAAAGGCATTTATAGCTTGATATTTCATCTTGGTCATTATTTTCACTAATTAGCTCAATTAATAATCACCCTAAACTGGTGAATTTATATTAAAATAGAAAATGAAATCCTCCAAAAGTTTCTACAGGATGTATTTTAAGATTCAATTAAGTTATTCGAGTATATTCGAAAATTTGGAAAATGGAATATGGACCAAAAATTTGTTTCTACTACCTCTTTGTGGCTTTTCTCATAAAAAGATGGGCCATAAAATTTGTTGAAAAAATAGCAAAATCACACAGTTTTTGAGTGTAAACAACCCAGTAAGTACTTTGGGGAGTAGTAACTTGTAAAATGCGTTCTGATTCGTTGCATAGAAATACATTTGTGCGATTTATATGGACGGTTTCCCTTCTCTTTTCTCAAGACTGTTAAGTCTGACCATAAACTTGAAGCTTTTTAAAATTAAAGGTACCTACCATCTGGGTGTTGCAGGCATGTGTTCCATTATGTATTCTGTCATCCAGTCTTGAAATGTCATTATTACGCTTTCTATTGTACAGGCGATGCTGTGAATGATCTGGTGAACGATAATTGGGAGGCGATTTCCGAAGTGCTGTGGACTCCTATGGAGATCGTCATTCAAGATTTGTACGGAGCAGCGTTGAAGCCGTTCATGAGGAAATTCAGTTTGAAAGACTTTTTCCCTCAAACCCTCACTGGGAGATCATCCGATGTGGTGACCGAGAACTAATAATGATCTTGAGAGTTTCTATTAAAAATGCCCACGTCAAACTTCCCAATGGGGGCAATGTAAGTTCTGTTGTGAAAGAACATTTCCTCTTTGATTGAGATAATGGAAACATTTATTAGGGGATTTTCTCTATCTGGGTCGCCCCATGGTTACAACGTATTTCGTTTGGTATAAATCATGGTGAAAAACGAGTTTAACAAGGTGTTTTTGTGCAGAGCTCGAAATAAACAGTTTATTCGTTCCAGGTCAGAAAATTCCGAGTTGCTATGATTAACATAACATTTTCTGTTCAATCCAAAAATTGATTCACTAGATCGACGTTGTACAATTGTTTTTGTACTAGTCAGGGAAGGGCTTAAAGGGCATGATGTGCTTCCCTGCGACAGTAAAACTAACCTTCGAGATTTGTTTAACCGTTAGTTATTATCTTGATCGAATGTGATACATTTTCCTGTTCAATCAGCGTACTGGATAACAATGGAGAAATAATATTTAGTGTCTCCATGAGGCTAAGGGGCCCTAGGAAACACGTACGAGGACTAGGACTGGAGGACGGAGCAGCAATTTGGCTACCGGAAGACTAAAATCACACACGCACGCACACACACACACACACACACAACGTACTTATATACCTACATACATACATATAGTTAGGAAAAAAAAAAATGAAATCAGATTAGTTTGGCAAAATCAATTTGAATTTTTGGCATACTATCAAATTGAAGATTTTGGCAAATTAATTTGAACCTTTGGCACGAATCAATTCTAATATTTTTGGCATCTCAATTTAAACTTTCGGCGACTCAATTTCTACTTCTGGCTTCCATACCACTTCGAGCTTTTGGCATATCAATTTATACTTTTCACAAATCCCAACCAACCCAACATTCCACCCCATATAATGATCAATAAATGTTTTTTCTCTCAAATATTTAGTGTCTTGTGCATTTCGCGATTGGCAAAAAAATAAGCAGTTTCGGATTGATTACGATACAGATATACACCAAATCGGTGAAGTACACCGTGAAGATGGCATTACCAATTATGAATCGGACGCCGAAAACCATTTACAGAGAAAAAACCTCCATCACAAATACGAAACTATTGTATACATTTTCGGTACTTACTATTTGAACTGAATTGAACACTGTTGAAGTTTTAGGTTTAAAACTGGTACATTGAAGACGTTAGTGAATGTGTGGTATTTGGTTCTTTTTGAAACCATAAGTAACTTTTATATGTTAGACCAATTACGGAAGTTCGATGTTGAAGCTTTGTGAGATGTTACGATTGCAACGCTTTATTGTTATTTATTACAAATTTTGTTCATTATTTATTGTAAAAATTAATTTATGACTGAAACTTGGGATAATTTATTATTGTATATTAATATTATATCACCTATTAAATGGTGTATTGGCATCTGTTTTTGTTGTTTGTGTCCTTGAATTTCCTCGCTGAATAACGTTGAATGCCGTTCCTAAGGGACTGGCTAATTACTTCGAGCTCCCATTACAATCGTCCTACCACAACATGTTAATGACCATTATCATGAATGATTCAAGCCACCATTATCATTCACCTCCGGGAGATCATTTCTGCTTGAGAAAGTTAAGAAACAAAAAAACGAAAGTATCCACTCTGAACTTGAAAGATCAAGTCCTCCCAGATACCGACCATTCGAATTTTGTCTAGCGCCGTTTTACATATAGGTTCCTACACCTCTTATCCAATCATCGTGACTTAATGATTTCGCTTTACACCAAGGATAGATGTATCCATTGTGCTCAGCTCGTCGCTTCAAACGCCTATAGAAATCTACGCTCCATTGTTAATCACCAAACTCCAATCGATCATCTCAGTTTTCTAGCTTAATTCTCATCAACTTTTCCCAACTTCGTTTTCGGTGCCTCTAATAGTTTTTATCGGGGGAACTGGAAAGTAGAAACTTGGTTATAAAACATGGTAGACTCCGATGATCCGCAGTTTGAGTGTCGTCTTTGTCAAGCTGTGATATTTTTTCCTCAAGCATCTGGCTCTAATTCTCCAAGTGATCCAGGCAATGAAAACGTACTGCAAGTTTTTTCTGGGATTCACTTCAATGGTCGTTAGTATTATTGCAGTTGTTCCTGAATACCATCTTTGGCGTAAGTTTATACTGTATAATATAGGTTCTGGACTGTGATGACAAACATTAATTGGAAACTTTTGAACATTTTGAGGCCGAGCAATCATTGTAGCTAACTTCACGCTTGTTCACATTTACTATCGTGTTTATGTGCGTTTAACCGACTTCATGTTCTGCATCTTTGTAGCTCTTTCAGTAGAGAAAACAGGTAAGCCAACAGCGATTAAGGTGGATGCATTCTGTTGTTTAAAATGAGATCTATCATTTACAAACAAATGAAGTTTAATGTTATTTCGAACGTTATGCAGTGGTATTGAGTCAGCAGATTGCAGTGAATTACATTTTCTGATTAACATATAATAAAATACAATAGCCAAAGTAAACCGCATCAAGTTCCCCAAAACTAATTGGTTGTGAGTCCGGGCTAATGGATAAATTCGATTAGGACGCCAATTAACATCAACTCTTGGTTATACTGCATTGTTGATGATACATTGCCATCATATTTTCTTTTCATTCATAAACAAGCAAATCTTTTAGTGAGAGTGCTCATTCATCCCCGGAATGGAACAGCATTAAAAATCAGAAAAAAATGATCTATGTATGTTTTTCACTAAGTTTCTCAGTCTGAAGCTAATGAACATTCTAGTTTCGGTTAGTTTCATTTACTATTCTGTGAAAAAAAAAGGCTAGAGCTTCACCAGCTATAGGTAAATCAGTCTATAATGGAAAGTGTTGCAATTTTTGGTTTATTTTTCAATAATAAACCATTGTAATTGCTCTGGAAAAAAAATTCTAACCCCCCCTAAAAATTTCATGGTTTACGTTTCGAAGGGTGTAGAATCCGAACAACAATTAATAACAATTTTTCCGTCCGTCCGCCGTACACCGTACGGACGATTTCTTCCAAACGGCTCGAGCAAAAAATCTGAAATTTTCAGGAAAAATCAATATTGGTCCGAGAACGCCCCAATTCTTGAGCCAGCTCTTTCACTTAATTTAAAGTGCCCTTTAAGGGTTGTCAAGGTTTTGTAAAATCCCTAAAAACCTCAAGGTCAAGGCGGCCTAAATTTGGACTTTTTTTGAAGAACTTTCCATGAGAAATCGAATGAGCCCCTCCCCAGGTCCGTAGCTCAAACCATTCTCGATATATGGCCCAATTTATGGGGCCAGCATTTGCATCCACATTCAGTATATCACCATCAGGTTTCTTTAATCAAAACAAAAACATCAGTTTTTTTTTTTTTTTTTTTTTTTTTTAAGCAGTAACATAGTGATGTAGTGAATGTGGATACTGGAGTGAACTCCTAAAAGGGTTTATAGCCGATAGACGGGTTGAAGCATTCTGATATGAATGCTCCGTTTTACGAAATATAAAATTTTCAAATAGAATATTCTTCCATTGTAATCGCTCTTGAAAAAAACGCTGCAAATTATTTCACTGTTGTTTATTATTCAATGATTCATGATTTGAATTTCTACTAAGCTTTGGAACATGCGTGTTTCACAGGTGACAGAGCGATTATTGAATTTCAGGAGGCACACGAATATGATCAACAGATCAATCCAAATAGGTATTTTGGTTGAGAACAGATTTACGTGCTCTATGCATACCTCCTGAAATTTAATAATCGCTCTATCACCTGTGAAATACGCACACTAAAAAGCTCAGTAGAAATTCAAATCATGAATCATTGAATGATAAAACCCCAGTGAAAGAATTTGCTGCGTATTTGAATACTTACTGTTCAACGAGCATCGTGAACATTATTGCTAGCAATTGGGGATTTGTGAACTATTCCAAACCGAAGCTCTCCAACTTACGACATGAAGTGAGTTAATTTTGTGCCAGCAGTTATGTTCAGTCACTACTTGTTAGCAGGTTTCCAATTAACAGAGTCAACTATCTGCTAAATATTGTCATTCGCTACTGAATAGGGTTGTTTAGTCCATTCCAATTTTCATTCAATGTATTCGTAGATACACCACTAATCATCTATAAATAGGTATTTGCCTAATGAAGGACATAAAATATATTGGTGTTTAAATCATCAGTTATCCATATTAACTGAATGTTATTGCAGCACCGACTTTGAAGAGATGCTCATTGAGGGATCCAGAGCTAAACACGTGTTTGCTGAAAGCTACGGAATACGCTGTAACCAAACTATCAAAAGGTAAGTGGTAATACAAATCTTTACTGTAACTATGTGCAACATTATATTATGCAACAATAATTATGTATAAACTGGGAAAGACTGGCAGATCGACTAGGGATATGGAATCTTGTTTATACGGGTTCTCACCTTTGATACCCACCGCAGGCCTGGTTTCGATTGCACTATCAATTTTCAACAAAAGTTGATCGCCATTTTTTTACATCTCTCTAAGCTGACAAGTAAGGTCAGTTATACGATTTTTTTCCCCGCGTTTTCAACTTTAAAATTTTGGCAATCAAATGATCATAATTCCCTTAATTGAAGGATTCACTTCAAAATTAAATATAACATTGGGAAGAGCGTTAACTTTCCTATTTTCCTGATGATAAACTAAAGCTTTCCTAATAAGCTAAAAGGATGGAAAATAAACTTGAAGAGGAAAATTCGCCAAATCTTGAAAATCGCCACAGTTTTTTCAGTTGTACCTGTGATCCAGAGATGAATTTTACTTGTAGTTCTAAAATATGAGCCAAAATCTCAGCTATAATCAAAAAATATATTACGTTCGACGTTCTTCGTTAGAAAACGTCGGTTTTTTCAATTGAAATCCATGTTTTCTACCCAAAATCGACTTGTCACAAAAAAAAAGAAAAGTGCATCAGATTTTATACACGGTGGCTATTAACGAACAAACCACCCTTTCTATTTCCGTTGATTGTGGAGATATCAAATAACTTTTGGAAGTAACCTCCCTTATTTTTTTGCAAAAATTCAGCCATTGCATTTTTGCGCAACGCGCATGCGCACACCAGCTTTGTTTTTCAAATGGAACTCCGCAATTTTGTATCGCAAAATCGGATTCTACATCTAAGTTAATGAACATTTTACTTCGACGACTTGTTTTTTTGGACGCACCCAGGACCATATAGAAGCGCCCAAAGTTTGCCTACGCCTGAACCGTGGCGGTTTAAAAAAAGTGAAAAATCACCTTATCCTGGCTCTTGATGATATTTGTTTAAGTTATATGAGTTTTTAGGCAAGCGGTTCGGTTCCTGCGCCCAGAAGGATACTTGGAGAAAACAGGAATGTTTTGGTGCCAAATACGTTTGAATAAAATTGATCCACTAGAGGTAAACAATTTGGATTTATCGCCGAACTGTCGGACAGCTTATCTGCTGAACTTCGTGATGAGACTTTACAAACCCATCACGTTACAACTTCCCAAGTTTATCCTTGTTTACTCGATATGCATCTTTATTTTATCTTCAGTCGTGAGAAACAACTGATCCGCTTGGTACTGTGAGTGAGTGAGACTGTGAACGTCCTCGAGTGCGTAAAACATGCTGCGTTTTGTTCAAATCCAACTGAGTGAAATGGTGAAGTTGTACAACACGCATCAAAATGGTTCGCTCAGTTAAACGCGGCACGTTTCACGCTCTTGAGGACGTTCACAGTGAGACTACCAAGCGGATCAGTTGCTTCTCACGACTGAAGATACAATAAAGATGCATTTCTAGTAAACAAGTCGTCGAAGTAATATGTTCATAAAATTAGATGTAGAATCCGATTCCGCAATAAAAATTGGGGGGTTCCATTTGAAAAAACAAAGCTGGTGCGAGGTTACTTCGACAAGTTTTTTTATATCTCCACAATCAACGAAAATAGAAATGGTGTTCCGTTCATTAAAAGCCACCCTGTATACCTATTTTTTTCGCTGAACCGAATGGTGACCTCTCCAATTCTGGAGCATATTTAAGGACTGTGTGTGATTAAAAAGAATGGGAGTCATCAAGATTTGACCAATATCCCTCTACAAATTCATTTTTAATCAATCTTGGGTTTCCATTAGAAAGATAGCAAATTAACGCTTTCTCGAACGGTATAATCAAATTTGAATTTGCTCATTCAATTAAAGGAGTTGAGAAAACAGGAAAAAATAAAATGTTAGGGGCCAATTTTTGTTCCAAATTCGTTGTAGAATCGATACATGGCCTATGGCATGAACCAAAGGTTAACAACCTGCATGAGCAGAGCAATCAACCAATGGTCGGAACGTTGCAGGATTTTCGATGGTCGGATTGGAATCGTTGGACCCTCTGCGGGACGCGAAGCTGACATTGTCTAACGACCGGTGGCCCGTGTCCTTGACATTGGCTGCTGATCACATCTCCATCATCGGTCCGTCCAACGTTCATATTCGCAGTGTGACGTGAGTCGAACAACTAACATTTCAACGTAATGAATATATTGATCGTTAATTTCATTATTATGCGTCTATCAATAACGTTGTAAGGGCCTGTCCACACAGTTTAATCGTCCAGAGTCCTCACGAATTTTCTGTTGTAGATTTGACGAACGTACTTCAATGTACACAATGCAAGGATTTCATCAGTCGCTGAGGATGGTGGGAAATTACCGAGTGAAGGGGTCCATCCTTCTCTTTCCACTCAACAGCGCTGGAACCTTCGATATGGAACTACGTGAGCCCAACTACCTGTTCATTCCTTTCGCTTGGTATTCGCCTACCAATTTGGCATTTTACAATGCATCATACGGAATTTAGACAGTGGAGTAATTTGAGGGAGGTCAGGCGGGCAGAGCTTTTACAAAAACCATAGAGGAAACAAAAGTTTGACTTTATGCGGATCTCTGTTGATATGGATATTCAAAATTCTACTACAACTTTAGTGAAGGATTTAGCGCACTACAGCGCTGTTAATGCAATTTCGGTATCCCGGCAACTTTTAATTTCATCTACAATTTTGTCTGGAAAATGTTTAATTCAAGTAAGGAGTACTCGTCCATTAAAATAATGCCTCAGTTGTAGATCCTTCTTTATATTTATTATTGTCAAATGATGCCCTTGCTATTACTGTAGCCCTTGCTATTACTCTACTAAAAAATTCCCATTATCTGTGTTTTTCGTAGTCGGCACTTTGGCGAATCATACACTGAAGCTCACTGGAAACGTCCGAGATGCCACTCACGGCCAAGTTGGCTTGAAATTGATATCATTGAATAACTTCAGAGTTGCACTAAGAGACCCTTCCCTCGGAGTTCCTGCCAGTAAGTCTACTTGTCAACACAAGCTTTATAATGCGAAATGTAGGAAGTGCATGGCAAATTAGAATAGAATAACTACTTACAAGCTTACGGCTTACAAGGAAAAGACCCAAGACTACTTTGATTTTATTAAACACAAATACAATCTGACACAAAGAGAATGTATCTTCACCAAGTCTGATAACTGATGAAATGTAATTTCATTATTTCATATTCACTTTTTCAGTTCGTATGGTTTTTACCGACTTCTCAAAGGAAAAGTTTCTAAACATGGATTATCTCTTAATTGTTTATTACTAAGCAGATTTTTTAGCAGCCAAAGTCCTAAAATTTTCAACTTATTTTGCTCGGATTGGTCTCAAATGTTTGTTGGGACCCTCTGTTCGTCACATCAAAACAAACTTGGGAAAAGTCTCATGTTTTAATCGCCGCAATCGAAAATTAAAAGCAAATTCAGTCTTTTTGGCGTCTCCGGGCTCAATCCTCTATTGGCTAAAACGTTCAAATTTGATGGGGATCAATAATTGATGAATTATTCATATTGCATCGGAAAAGTTCAGTTCCTGGACACATACTGCACATTGGTACCACTGTAATTATAGAAAGATGCTATATTCTCGGACAAATGACCAGAAATATGCAAAAAGTAACGCACACTAAATTCATTGCGGCTTTTTGAATGTAGGAGCCATAGACCCGACAAATGTTGAAGGTTTTTGCTTGGGTTGGCTTGGAAACCTTAGTCGCATTTGGTCCTACATTTTCTCTTCAGTAAACTTGGTATGTCGGTTACTCCGAGTAAATGGACAGCATCAATGTTGACATGTCCTTTTAGCCGCTATTGATGAGCGATTGCAATTTTCTTGATACATTCTTGAATATTTCTCACCTCTTATTAGATTTAACTCGCTTTTTGCTCCCAATTCAACGCGTGCTTTAGAAATGAGCAGAAACAGCTAAAAGGGTACATCAATCACAGCTTACTACGATACCTAAAAGAGACACGCATGCATGCATTGAAATTTCAAAAAACTGGAAAAACTGAACTAACTGGCATGGCAGATGCGAATTGGGGGAGCTGTATTGACGGACGCTCCTACACTGGTTATTGTTTCGACTACAACGGTACAGTTATCAGCTGGGGGTCTCGCAAACAGCGAACTGTGGCACAATCAACTGCTGAAAGCGAATACATGGCCATAACAGAAGCAGCAAAAGAAGCGATACACTTGAAAAGTCTCATCAATCACACCAAAATTAATCAATCCACTATACAAATTAAAACAGACAACCAAGCAGCAATAAGTTGGACGAAAGATCCCGTTGTGAACACGAAATCAAAACACATAGCTTTAAAGGAACTCTTTATTCGAGAAGATGTAGAAAAAAGAAGCGTTTCACTGGAATACTGCCCTGCTGACATTTTTACAAACGCGCTTGCTGGACCGAAATTCTTCATCTTCAGAAGAAGACTAGGTCTGGACGCAATGGCTCGTGAGGGGGAGTATTAGATTTGACTCGCCTCCACAATTTGTGGGACACCACAAATCAATATGTTCGTTACCATCAAGTTTTCCCCGTAACGAATATTTAACAAATTCTCATTCTTGTTTTCCTAGAGTTCTAGAGAAATATATTTTTTACAAAGTTAAACTTAAAACAGTCTTTTCAATATTTTCACCACTCTGATAACTCTAAATTCAATACCTCTATATCATGGTGAAGTCTATCATTCTGAATATGTTAGGATGCACCAATTATTGTATTATCAAAAGTTGTTTGTCTACATTTAAGCAGAAAAAATTACGAAACTGACTGCTATCTATTTCAGATAGAGCAATAAACAGATTGGTGAACGACAACTGGAAGATCATCGCCAGATCCCTCACGCCATCAATGGAACGAGCGGTTCACGACATCTACACAGCTGCTTTCGCGCCTCTCACCTCGAAATACACGATTTACGATTTCTTCCCGGATTTCGATGACGAGGTGAATGAAGAGTACGCCAACGAAAACGAGCACGATGAATCCGAAGAATCAGAGAGGCCAGTCGTAGCCTACTCATATTTTCCGAAGTAATTTCCGGGATTGAGGGGATTGTAATTGGAGATTTAAATTTCCAAAAATTTGGAGAGAGTTTTATTCAGCTAAGTAATAATGAACAAAATGGATTGATACAGCTTTGTCCATTTCCACAGAAATAAAGAGTTGTAGGGCCGGTTTATCGGGACCCCTGTCAAATCTCTCTAGAAGTAATGCGAGAATCAACTTGATTAATGTTCAGTAGCCCTGTCTGTGCGTCTATGAATTTCAATTGAAGGACATTTACCTGATTGGAATTTGGTAGAGAGGAAACAGAGGTGCCACCCCAACAAAGTTAAATTCCCACATATCGATGAAGTAACATTTCTATTAGTTCACGTCCGTCTAATTTTGTGGTGGAAACCGTTTATAAGGGAGGGGGCTAACAGGGGTGTATATAAGCACCAGCCCCCCCCCCCCCGAATTTGGAAAATGTAAATTAATGTTGTATTTTTCGGTTTAACTGAACATTTTTAGGCCTAGAATATGCTTTCCCTGGGAAAAGAACCACTTTTCTATCAGTTTTTTTAGTGCTAGAATAGTTGAACATGTGATTTTAGACACTTGATTTGAAAAATTTCGGACTACGGACCCCCCCTTATTCTCGGCCCTCCCCGAAAATATCATATATATACGCCACTGTCTCCTAATATCACAAAGAAACATTAGGTCAGCCGTATTTGGAAACTATCTTCGAATGCTAACCCAAAAATGGATTTTTGTATTTAAGTTTTTTCAATCATTATGTATTTGAATGAATATTCGTTTGCGTGCCATTACCGACAATATTGCATTGATACACATACATTCCTATTTATGATCAAGAAAGAATACAGCAATGAATAACTGCTGGTGAAGTTTAATCAGTGGCTCATTCGTATTGAGAACAGTATACCTACTCGTATGTTTTGGTGGAATCCGTACATATGACTCGAATGTATTTCCACTCCAATTTACATTTACCAACTACATACAAAATATATATGGGTAAATATATGATTTTTATTGTATGTATTGCAGGATATGACAAAATGTAGGTAAGTAGGAAAATGTGACAGCTATAGACAGCAAACAAAAAGTGGGCATTTAAGGACTTGTAGTTCAGGCGGTCTCTGCAATGCTGTCGTAGGGAGCAGCACTACCTGATTGGATATTCAACCGCTAATGACGGATTGAAATCAATCTCCAAGTTCCTAGGAGTTTGACAGTTATTGAGCTGTTATCGTGTATTGACACCACCTCGTTCACTAATGAATCATTTTCGATAATGGCCAATCAAACTGCTCATCCAAGCCAAACCGGCCCATAGAGTTATATCAGTATCAACTGCCTCGAGTTAATTAAGCCCATAATCAGGAAAAAAACAACAACCAACAGTAACACTATCGTACAACAAACAAAACAATAATACTGAGGGCCACTTTCACCAAACTGGGTCTAAAGTGGCATTCGTTAATCGTCTCGATAAACTAGCGCCCAGGCGTTAAGAGTTAACGATGAAGGTGTCTTTCACCATGCGTTTCCTTCGATCGAAGTTTTTATGCCATTTTTATGCTCAGCTCCATGACTGAAATCCAACCTGACTTTTAATATGGTTTTTTGTGAGTTTTTTTGAAGATATTCTTGTTTGTTGATTAGAGCGTTTCGGTTCCAGAAAAAAAGGGTGGTTCCCAAAAATGAGCCAGAGCTTCTAATTTCTCTCTAGACGAGGAGCACCTGTTCACAGAACTCCAATCGGTGCTCAACGAGCTGAAGCACTTCGAAAGCACTTGCCTTGAAGGCAGGTTTTTGGAAATCGGCGCTGTCCAGGTTGTGGAAATGATCTTCCCGCGTCGGAATAAAACGCGGCCGCCGTTCCTCCTCCGACGATGACGAGGAATCGTCAAAAATCAAATTATTTACGATGGTGTTTGAAATATCCATCACGAAATTGATCCGAACGATAAGGAACAGAAAAAAAGATGGGTAGATTTATCAGTCCGTTAACAAGTTAATTGAACGAATTCGGCTGATTAAAGTTTGACGAGCTCGTTAATAATAAGCTCTTCTCGTCGGGGC
Organism: Creontiades dilutus; assembly: GCA_031894815.1. Taxonomy (NCBI): domain Eukaryota; kingdom Metazoa; phylum Arthropoda; class Insecta; order Hemiptera; family Miridae; genus Creontiades; species Creontiades dilutus. Next base: position 193,173 of record JAVIWC010001263.1, on the reverse strand, counting down.
TCCGTGGAGAAAGACAAATCGGTCTAACGACGGCGTTAAATTCAGGCGTTAGTCTAAACGGCACGTCAAACTGGTTGGTGAAAGTGGCCCTGAGAGTAACAAAACAATCACATTTTTAAATAAACATCCTCTTTCTTCTTTAAAATGGGTTTCTACAACTTCATTCTGAGTGACTTAGTTCGTAACAGGTGATAGTTACTCAAGTTGACACAACTCTGTGATGCAGGTATGTTTGTTCATATCAAGTCAACTGTTTCTGGAACAAATTCAACGTCACGCAAATGCTTGTAGGAGATCGTTCTATAATATTATTGTACTGTTGCACTATTATGATCAATGTTCAACTAATTTAATTAGTCTAGTCATTAATGGAACTGTGTATGCACAATTTCATTTTATCATTTTATAGTATCACTGTATTGATGGAATTGTCAAAGTTTGTAAACGACAGCAAGATCTGTTACGAGTATTTTTAAAAGGCACCTGATTATCTATGTATTTTTAAATTCAATTTTACTGTTTGGTACCAATTCCACCATAAAGTTAAGTGCGTTATTTATTTATTGGAATCGGAACAATAAAGTAAAATTCCATCGCTTAAATTTTGCTCTCTGTTATTAACCGTACCGATTTGGACTTGTGATACTGTGGCAGTAAAATAGTTGCAACAACATAGGATTGATTGATCATCCAAGGCCAGGGGGAGGCTCCATATTTGTGAAACCAACATTTCAAACTAATATTCCACGGACCTATGCATATTTATAAATTCGGCAATTGTCCTCCAACAAAGCTAAGGTATCAATGCAACTATTCCTTAGTACGATAGCAACCACCAGAAGAAGTTACTCCCTTGGCCTTGAATGATCAATCAATAAAGCCTTGAAAAAAGGGAACTTAATATGGGACGTAGGGGGTCCAAAATTGGAATATCTCAAATTATAGTAATCATCCCTTAACTTGGGACACCAAAAATTTGGAAACCTCTTGTTTTTTAGATCAATTAGAGTTGAATCAGTCACCAAAGTCGAATAGCACGCACTTTCTAGCAGTCTACAGCAGGCAAAATGAAATAAAAATAAAAACGGAGTAAGATGGAACGTTGTCTATATTTCCACGAAAGTAAAGAGTTACACTGTTGAATCGATTTCGACGGTTAGGTCATCATCAGTAACAAACATGAACTGAAAGTACATCACAGAAAGCATATCTTATATAGGATCAAGTGAGAGGAGATTGAATCCTATTGGCTCAAGGAAGTGAAAGGGGCGGGGAGGACCAACCAATGCCACTCAAGGCTTACAAAGTGAAAGGGACACAAATAGTATCATTATGGAGAGGCGGGGCCAAAGTTATTGCAAGAAAGAACCCAATAATGGTGAAATATTTTGAGGAATGACATCATTTAAACATTTTCCTGACCTATCACTCTTAACAATTTCGAATTTTTCTAGCACATCCAACATACCTCCCTTTGGGCAAAAGTGAGGAAATTCTACATATTGCCTGTTTGTCAGATCAAAACTAAAGCTATGATTGGATTCATTCAGATGACTTGAAAAGGCAGAATCACCTTTGTTGTCCCTGAATCACTTTAATTAATTAAGAACAATGTATGGCACAATTAAGTTAACTAGATATATTTCAAGTAGAAATCAGTCAAATGTGTTATTATCTTAAAATGTGGGAGCCATCTGCAAGAAATAATAAAAGAGCTCGGGACAGTAATTGAAGAAGTCATAGATTCTGGAGGAACCTAATTTGAGATATTCCAAATTGGTTACCTCCTCAGTGTCCCAAATTAGTGAAACCAGCTGCCAAAAAAACTTTTCACCATGAGCGTCTTGAATTTGACAGGAAGATAAATCTAATACAGTGAATACAATCCTTAGAGTTAGTACTTTTGTTTAGGGAATTAACGAATTAAAAACATGCTCACCACAAAACATTAAAGAGTTGGAAAAGGGTGAATCTTGAGTGACTCCAATAGCAGCTTAATGATAGCACTGCACTGATACCAACAAAACATGGCCGTTGATGGAGATGACTGTTATTTGACCCCCAAAGCTCCAAAATGAATCCAGTTCACTCATTAGACACCAGATAGCAGATACAAGAGAGTAAGAACGCTGTTATCCTAAATTAGGACCTATCCTCAAGTATGGTAGTCAAATCGAACCACAAATTTACATCGGATATTACTGGATACGCAAATTTTCAATACCTAGTGAAATTTCTAAGAAAATTCATCCTGATATTCCTGTTTATTTAGGTATATTTTTATAAACTATTTTTCAATCTACTCAAGTACATATTAGTTTTGTAGCCGGGGACCTATATTTGTACGAACCTTCTGCTGAACTGTGGTTAGGCTATGCCCGGTTACACACAGCTGTCGTGCGGGCTTAGCATAACTCGGTCATCCTTGTCACTAGTTGCCGGTCCGCAATCATTTCCATTTCACGGAAACATTATTTCTACAATAAATTGTCAAGGTGTGGTGAAATTGTTGAAAGCCCGAAATTCATATGAAGTAAAATTTTCTAGACAACCTTAAAACACTACTACTCCTAAAGGCAGATTTTAGAGGAAATGCCGAGAATTCAGTCAGAACTAGACCCCAAATGTGATTTCTGATCGAAGTTTCATTAACTTTATTTCAGTATTTTCGGAAAAAGATAATGATTCTCTTTTTTGACATTTTATGTCTTTACTTAAAACAGCTTTCGTACAAGTACGCAACCACGAGGGACATTTTATGTCTTTGCGCCCCCTCCCGCACACACACCACGTACTTCCAATTGGAGGCCAGTTTTGATGTAAAACGCTTATCAAATTCAACGTCGGCGAGAGAATGAGGCGTCTCGATAAATGTATCACGTACCTCGCCAATTTCAATTCCATTTGTGGATAATGTAGTATTCATAAGCAGCTTATTGCGTAAACGATATTCGCGCACTAGTTCCAACGAGTGCCGTTTTGTAGGACCAATGATAACTACGTTAGATTGTGCTCGTTGATGGTTGCGATGTAATGGTTCCATCGTTTGGTCACTGAGGTTCCGAATGTCCAGGGGTTAACGTAACAAGATTAAGTAAATCAACAGCTTTCAAATGAGTGGTGAACGAGTTTTGCACTATCAAAAATGTCGAATACAATGATCCGTAGCACCCAATTGGTTGTAAGCGAAAACCACCAGAAAATCAGAAATATTTTCGTGATGCTGTCTGCGTTACATTTTCGAGTTTATGTGGTAAAGTAGAGACATAAAATGTCAAAATCGATTTGGGATCCATTTCACAATCGGCGGTCTGAAATCGATGTCCAATTAATCAAGGCCAAAAAATCTATTAAAATCTTTTTTTTTTTTTTTTTAATTTTCTGAAATTTATTTGATTATTTTTACGGTTTTATTCTGGAGGCAGGCGTATATGAGCCAGGTCAAAAGCAAACAATCTAGGTAGGGTTCGAGATGTTGTTATCCATTGTGTTCATGCCGCCCATACCCTCACAGTATTGAAACTTTCAAGATGTCTAGATTAAAAACGCTGCAAATGATTTCACTGGGGTTTAAGTCAATTCAATTGGCTTGCGTTCATGATTTGAATTTCTACTGGAGGAGTGTGCGTGTTTCACAAGTGATAGAGCGATTATTGAATTTCAACGGAGGCACAAAAATATGATCAACTGATCAATCCGAATAGGTATTTTGGTTGAGAACAGATTTACGTGCTCTATGCATATCTCCTGAAATTCAATAATCCCTCTATCACCTGTGAAATTTCCGAATGTTGACATTCGAACATTGTACAGATTCAAATTATAACGCAAGCCAATAATAATAAACGCCAGAAAAAAAACGAATCTTATTTACCCCACTAATAATATTGAATAATATTTACCTATATATCATCAGCGTTTCATGCATATCAGAATGCTTCAACCCGTGTATCGGCTATAAACTACAAGTATCAACATCGGCTATCACTCCAGTATCCACATTTACTACAACTCCACGCTATCGGCATCACTAGGTTACAAACAAACAATAATAAACCAAAAAACGCAAATGTTGGCACCATAAATCGGGCCATACATCGGGAATGGTTGACCTACGGACGTGGGGAGGGTCTCATTCGATTCCTCATGATATGTGCTTCAAATAGGTAAATATTTAGGCCGATTCGACTTGTTTTGAGGTTGTTAGGGATTTTACAAAACTTTAACAGCCCTTGAAGGGCACTTTAAATTGAGTGAGAGAGCTGGCTCAAGTTAAGTTACGAGTGGGGCGTCGTCGGACCAACATGGATTTTTCCTGAAAATTACAGTTGATTTAATAATTCCAGCCGTTTGGAAGAAATTTGCGCACGGCGTATCAAAATCTTTTAGCCATTCAGGTAAATTCTTTCTAGGACATCAAGAAACGTAAACCATGAAATTTGTCAACATTAGGACCAGCAGTTAGAAATTTTTTTTTCAAGAGCCAATGTGTCAACATTATTGACAAAAATCCACTTTTGAAAAAACTCATTTCTGATAATGAACAAAGGTATTCGGGGGAATCTAGTACGAGCAAACTGTTCACAAGAAACTCACAGTTCATAATAACTACCCAAAATTTTAAATTTCTAAACCACTCGCTTTGTCAAGGCGGTTTGAACTGATAGTTCATTGTAATAGTTCCAACAATAGGCGGTTTTACCCTATATCCTTAATGAACGGAAAATTAATTTATTTCTTCAGATATTTAGATAACGCTAATCTAGAATTAAAGGATGTAGAGAAACGTAATCTCCCAATATGAGCTAAGAGCCCAAGCTAGGGAGATGAGCCGGTTGAGCAACAAAACAAAAACGAAAAACCTTATACAATCAATTTAAAGCACTACTGAATACAATTACCGTTATTGTAACTAATATTTACAATTATAGAGACAGATATGACAAGAAAGAAAAATTTACTATTAATATATTTATAATTTCCAAGACCGAGTTGAAAAAGACAGAAAAAAACATACATTTGAGCCTATATAAAAAAAACGTATGTCTGATGAGACAAGAAGAATTTTCTAACTAATTGAACAATTTTTAGGGTTTCCCAACTGTTTAGATTTTAATGAAGGTAGTTAAAATGATTTTTAAAATAGGTTGATTTTACTCCGTACACAAAACCTTGAGCGTTCAGATTAAATGAGTAACAATTTGCTTTTGACGGTTGATAAGTATTGAAAAGGTGTTGGTAATTAGGCTGTATCATCGATTTTCCTGAACAACATTGTTCTTCTCCAAAAATATGACTGCATAGTCGAGGAGGTAAATTGCAACACTGTATACTATGATTGACAATCAGAGAAGTGCCCAATCACAAAACTCCGGTAACCACAATGGCTGGTTTGACATCTTAGAGAGATCTCGTGAGAGGCGTTCGAAGCATCTAGTTCTTCCAGCTTCCACGAGAGAGCACAAACTTGCAGATAACAACGGGAAGCAACGGACCTAGGCCTTCATAAGGCCTTCATGGAGACGTATCCCCAACCTACGCTTATGTACCATCCTTTCTTAATTGTTTGTTCTCATGCTGGGATAAGGGGCACGTTAGATCGGTTAAGAATAAAATTAGTCGTAATGCATCCAGGTGATCACTGATCTCCATACCATTCAACTGACTTTTAGGTTTCCAAAAACAGTCGGATGACTTTGCCTTATATGTAACTACCCTTTGTAACTAATAGAAACTCATGTCACAAAGTATAGCTCACGTGTCTCTGCACTCGACACCGTGGGTATTCCGTGGTCTTCAACAACTTACTGTGGTGCGCCCTCGAATTAACTCTAATTTTTTTTTAAATACGTTTATTTTTGAAACTACAGATACAATTGCGAAACGCTGCAAATTCTTTCACTGGGGTTTATTATTCAATGATTCATGATTTGAATTTCTACTAAGCTTTGGAGTGTGCGTGTTTCACAGGTGATAGAGCGATTATTGAATTTCAGGAGATATGCGTAGAGCACTCAAATCGGTTCTCAACCAAAATACCTATTTGGATTGATCAGTTGATCATATTTGTGTGCCTCCTGAAATGCTTCAGAGATATTATAAATTTTCGCTACATGTCTTCGTAGAATTTTTTTCTCCAAGCATGGATTTTGGTGGAGATACGATCAATATACGGTGTTAAACAGGGTGTCCCAGGAGTTATGCACAATCCGACTCCTACGTGTTGTACAACTCATTTCCGAACAAAAATTCCTCTTAACAATTTTTTGCCAGAGACCTCGTTTCCGAGTTATTCGCGATTTAAGATTTTTTCGTGTTTTCGATCTTATGTCATTGAAACTGTCATTACTCCCTCAATTTTGGAGAGAGCTCAAATTTGATGACACCGTTGGAAATAGCGTTTAATTTTCTATCTATTTGGTGTCAGGAAAAATTATTTTATTGCATTGAAGATGTGCGATTGCGGCGCGAAATGGCAGTTTCGTCAAAATCTTGAAATCGCCTATTTTTCATCTCGCCTAGGAACGCCGGGCCTGGTAAAACGTGCGCCGAAACGTCAGCTTTCCAACGGTGTAGTCGTTTTGGTTTTTAAAAATATTTTTAGTTAAGGAAATGGTGTTTAACTGCAGAAAAACGTGTGTTTTCTGTTAAAATTGAGGTTTTTCCGAAAGTTTCGGCAAAAAAAGATTGGAGGCGGGATGTACGTAACTTTTCTCGCTGAATCGAATGATGACAACGCCAGACCCCTCAAGTGACGATTTAAGTTGGTTTTGTCGGATGCATAAACCCGTTCGTTTTCGAACAGCGTCTACGGCATTTCCAAGCTGACCGGCCAAAGTCAAGATAATCGAAGAGCCGAGAGACGGCTATTGATTGTTCATTTACGATTGATTGCGATGAGTTGCATTCATATTATTGCTGAAACTATGGACCCTTATCAAACCAGGCTTCCGTATCATTACCAACTCTTCCCTTTCGTCTCTTTCCTCACTGTATTTCCTTCAGCGTGGTTTCTCTATTGCATATTTCCATTCATCACGGTGCGCCATAGCTATTGAACGTAGCTGGTAGTAATAACCAAAACCTTAATAAAAAAGGATTGGTAGATAAAAAAAGATAGTTTACTAGATAAAAAAGGATCAGTGACATAAACAATATTATCTACCAATATTCTTTCCTCATACTATCCAACGTGTTCGCAAACGTGTGAATTGCACACAGGAGAAGTGTGACTCCCTGCTGCTTCAGAAGCATTACCATTGGCCAAACCGCACACAAAAATCATGTCAACATACTCATCTGTGGTACACCTACTCAACTGAAAACAACTCATCGCAATCAATCGTAAATGAACACAAACAGTATCCGTTCTCGGCTCTTCGAATATCCTAACTTTGGCTGGACAGCTTAGTAATGCCGTCGACGCTGTTCACAAACGAACGTTTTTATTCAATAAATTCATTTTCATTTTTAAATATTTATTTTTTGGTTTATATCTTAACAATCTTGTTTAAAATCTAACTCTTTATGTGATCTCGATTTAAACCCCAATATCGTACCATTGTCGTACAACTAGATTACATGTTTGAGCCAACAAACATTTCACTAAAGCTGATTTTGGTCAGAAACAAGAAATTTTCAACATTGCAACACCCAATGCTACGACTAAATCAGATTGGGGTTGATGATACACGGCGCACAGAGCAACCCCTCCTTCAAGACCGAGCGGTCGTGCGGGTCATAGCATACCTCGCCCCTGACAAGACAATGCTTCCTCCGTAGCTTTCCCAATTTTCAAACGTAAGTTATTTTTTTAGTTATACAGGGGGTACCAGGAGTTATGCATTTGACTCCTACGTGTTGTACAACTCATTTCCAAACAAAACGCTGCAAATTCTTTCACTGGGGTTTATTATTTAATGATTCATGATTTGAATTTCTACTAAGATTTGGAGTGTGCGTGTTTCACAGATGATAGAGCGATTATTGAATTTCAGGAGATATGCATAGAGCAGTTAAATCGGTTCTCAACCAAAGTACCTATTTGGATTGAACAGTTGATCATATTTGTGTGCCTCCTGAAATTCAATAATCGCTCTATCATCTGTGAAAAACGCACACTCCAAAGCTTAGTAGCAATTCAAATCACGAATCATTGAATAATAAACCCCAGCGAAAGAATTTGCAGCGTTTTTCGTGAAAGTTCCAGTCCTTATAGAGAGCGAACGGAAAGCGGTTTTGGTGGGCTCATTCGATGCTTTGGAGGCTTGTTTTGAAATTTCAGCCCTCGTTCGATTACGAAGATTCATTTTTCAAAATAATAAACCAAAAACTGGTATACTTTATCACTTTACCTCGTAGTCTCCAGTTAGTTGAGAGCTCATTAGTTAGTCAGGGATTTAGCTCATTCAATGCTTTTAACGGCGTTTCAAGAATGGTGTTATTTGAAAAATTTCGATGTTCGGGTTTTTGAAATTTCAGCCATTTGGTTTCACCCTTTAGGATTGAGTGACGTCGATGCCGAAAATTGAGTCCCGACTAAACCTCAAATGTGATTTTTGACACGCGTTTCATTAAATTTCTTTCAGTACCTAGTTTCGAAGAAAAGCTCTGAACGGCGGAAGGACAGATTTTTTTCGTCCAACTTTCGGATTCTACGCATCTTGAAACAAACTCATTGTTGAAAATAATAAACCAAAAATTTGGCATCTCCCAAAAGTGAAATACTCGTAGTTTCCTTTAACGACAGATATTCCCGGAAGCAAAATCTTGTAACCGACAAATCGAAAATTAAGCGAGGTTTAACAAAAAAAAGTTGCAGCGAAATTATGAACAGAAATGGGTTTTGGAATAGGAACCAGACCGGCGTAAGTCAATTAGGTGCAACATGCAGTACTTATATTCGAGTTCATCCCCGATGAGGAAATTCCGTTCCTGATGTAGTCACATCTCTTGAAACTTATAACATCAAAGATGTCTTATTTAGTGATATTGAACCATTTCATATTCCCTGCTATGTCGATTCACCTAGAGCGACCTAACGAGTTCAAATCTGACCGGGGAAGTCAAACAACTCCAGAACTAACAGGTCAAGCTTGGAGTAAAAGCTAAAGCTGATGCTATCCTCAATACTTGGCCACCTTCAAAGACGGGCGGTGGTAGCGGAACCTCGTAGTGAATTTGCTGAGTGCGCCCAAGCGAGGGGGCTGCTGGCCTCAGACAGTCGTGGCCAGGGCCAGGGAGAGAATATTCTCTTCAAGGGCATAAAGGGAGCAAAGGGCTCAAGTGGAAAGGGAAGTCAAGACACCTAGCGAATACGAATCGGTTCATCCCCTCCTTTCATCTCACGTATTATTATACTCTCCTCTTCCCTTCCGCAGCCTCGGTATTTACTTGGCTTCAAAGAGCTAATTTCTGAGTACGTCGAGTATTTTCTTTGTACCCCCCTCCTCCGTAACGTTTAGTATGCATAGTACAATACGACTGCGGCTCCGTGAATAATTTTGTAGTTCCCAAGTTATTAGCGTCAACTAATTGACGTTTACCTGGGGTGATTACGCTTCTTAAAACCCCATTAACGTGATTCCATTTTGCAAGTATGTGAATTGAACATTTGACGGCCACTTAACTATAACGTGTTCGTGACATAAGTTGTAAAATATTATGAAACTAAATATAGAGTTTCTGGTTCTTTGGTTGGAAGCTTTAACTTAAATAACATTGTATTCCACATTTGGATTCCATACATCTTGAAACTTGAACTAACTAACATTGAAGGGGGTAAGAATTCATTTTCTTAGGACCGGTTCTAGCAAAATCAACGCTTTTTAAGCAATTTCTGAGCAAAAGATCGGATACTACCCAGCGCAGTTACATTCTGTTTCAAATATATATATTGTTGTTTTGCTTTTTTCGTTGCTTTTATTTTTAGCACGTCCTAAGGAATGTTGCGTATTTTTTTTTTTTTTTTTTTTTTTTTAATAATCTAAAAGGAAATAATATAATACGCAAAAAGCAATCTCGTTTGCAAGAAACACTGTTTGAAAGAAGACATATTGCAGCTTAGAAAGATTTTGATGATTTTAAAAATATTTCATTTGACAGTTTTACGTATCTATTCCTCTATTCCCAAGTGGGAACATTACATTCTTTACAAATTGTTTGACAATATTTGGATTTCGATAATGTTCACCATCTACCAATTATTATTACGGAATATACTCAGAATTTCGATTTAGTAATTTATGTTTGACGTTTTTACAATTCCTAGTTTACCATTGGAAATAAAATAAATTGATATTAAATGCCAAAGAACCAAATGTACAGGGTGCCCCACGAGTTGTCCCTTCCCTCCCTCCTAAAATCGTCAAAATGGGAATAACAAAAAACATTTTTTTTTTTAATCTTCATACTTTTTTCCAAGGATCTTAAATATCATATTTGCGAACTCCGCGAAACTGCGCAAGCATGCGCCGTTGACACTATCTTCCTTATTTTAAATGAGAACCCCTATTGTTCATTGCAGATCCGTATTGAATGCCAGATGGTTGTGTCACAATAACAGTTTTGGTTGAAATTATTAAGCTTAAATATTGGCAGAATCGAATAGCAGTAGCAACCTAAAAGTAGTGCTAGACTAATCCTTAACTACTTGAATATGTTGATGATTAAGGTTGACTATTTACTCGTGGATTCCACATTGAATTACTCGGATCGGACTTTCCGTTTAGAAGTTATGATGAGTATAAAAATGCTCTAAGTGAGGAAAATGTCCAATGTTTTCGTCACTAATTACTAATTTACGTTTTTAGGTTGAATAATAGTTTTCAAATATCAACGTATTTTTAGGGGTGTAATACTTTTGGTAAAGAGATACGTCTAATCATGAGTTACGACCCTATGAGTCCGTTTAGATTCCGTCAGGACACAGGTATTTTATGCTGCAAGTCTTTTGTTGCTACCGTATTATTATTTACATTTATACTGGCCAGTATCCAAATATAGGTATAAATATTTGAAGAAAAGAGCAAAAATAGCATCAGCTCGCATTTTTCCGTGATCATGATGCGTATGAGTTTTATTATCAAAACTAGCCCAACACCAGCTAGCTCATTATAATTATGCAATATCTTATGCTAAAAATTCCTAGTCTGGAAAAGGGTCTTTTTTCACGAAAAATACAACATTCATGTTCGAGAGAACTGTTCCTAGAAAGGTTCCTTAGCTTAGATAGAGCCAGATGGAAGGAGGAATACAGTGATATAAAGGAAAAGACCGATGAGAAATCCAGAAAAAAGGAAAGTCGAAGGAAGAAACGAGGTTTTGGCATTTTAGGGAACTTTTTTCTCTTTCTAGCTGACCAACCTCTAGCACATCAAAAGGCTACTTTCGGCTCAACCCTCTCACACCTTCAATCTCCTTTCAGGAGGCTCCTTACATGTACATTTGTTTCCAGTAGGTCCTTTTGTGTATTCCTCCCGTTTTTCGATCTCCTCGAGTTGCTGCTTTTTCCAACCAGACACTCTGCTACCATCTTCAAAACATCCGGAAAGGAAATGTATCAGGTGGTGAACGTATGTGCGCTAAAAAGGCAATCAAAGGCAATTGAGTGCTTTCAATTACGTAGCACCTGTGAAATGAAATGAAATCGTTTATTTGTAAATGCCTTCCTGTGAAATGAACAATTTGTTGCTTGACGATCAACTTTACAAAGTTAACTTTCTATAATGATAGTCTGAATAAACAGTGAATAAAAATTGATCCAAAAAAAAAAATAAAAATAATGGTTAAATAATAAATATAAATAAATCAATATAGAAAACCTTCATTCAAAAATAAAATTCTTGTTCTGATACAATCATTTACAAAGCCAGACGCTCTTTGACATGTGAACACATCTTTAAAACGTAACAGAGAAGAGATATCAAAATTAGGCAATTCATTACACAGGAGAAAGGAAAAACGCTCACCATGGAGGATAGGACAAACACAAAGAAAAGAAAAAATGGTATCTGCTTCAGCAAGATTGCACTCCACTTGGCTATCAAATTTTACTTTAAATCCCGGTATGCTTAATTCAGGAAATAGGACCCCAGACAGGTGAACCTGGGTTAGCAACCTCTTAGTTTGGATACCAAGGTCGAAGTTCAAATATAAGGGGAGCCCGTCTCCAGAGGGACAATACAATTTATACATAGGGCTAAAAGACGATGAGGCCAAACGTTCCCCATCCGATTGCTTCCAAAATGCCTGAACCCGTTCCAAGAATTCTCTTTTGCTAATATGCGGGGGCCTTGAGCAGACCATAATGGGCTTTCTCCATACTTCGAAAATAAGGCATCCATTCGAGAGACTCAGTTGTATTGTCGTTCTGGCTTACTCGCGTGGAGGGCAAGGAGACGGGAGAAACAGAGCCTTGGCAATCTGGATCTTTACATATTGCATAACAGAGACCACCAACCCAAGGGCAGGCTGAGAATCCTAATTCAAGTGCGGCAGTGCCAGCTTAGTGCGGGTCAAAAATGGAAGTAGGAACTGGTGCGGGAGTACATGGGGCTAAACCCAGGTGGAACGTTTCAATTCCACTGGGGGAACACGCCTTTGTATTCCAAGCAGAAATAGTAGCAATCAAGGCAGCAGCTGCTGTGAGCCTCAGAAGAGAGCACAAAAGGGCCCACGTCCGCATCATCTCAGACAGCCAAGCCTCGATAAAAGCATTGATGGCACCGACCATCTCTCACGAGTGGTTTGGGGCTGTATGCAAATCCTTAACAATCTGGCCCAAACATGACCGGGTTCGCCTGGAATGGGTGCCAGGGGATAAAGGAATACCTGGTAACGAGAAGGCTGACGAGCTTGCAAGAAAGGGCTCCCAAACCCCATTCGTAGGCAGTGAGCCGGCAGTTGGCATACCAAAAACTGCCTTCATCAACATGTGGGTCAACCAACAAACTACAAGAAGATGGCTCAATATTGAAGGACATGTCCACAGTAAACTTATGGTGACGGAACCCAACACCAAAATTACAGATTGTCTACTTGGCAAAAACCGAAGGGAACTAAAAACAATGGTCGGCCTTTTAACACGCTTTGTACCCCTAAGGTTCCACCTACACCGCATTGGGGTCACACAAAGGACAACCCTGTGAAGGCGATGTGAGGAGACTGACGAAACGGCGTCCCACATAATATTTGAGTCCCCAGCACTCGTCTCTCGCAGATTTGAACTCTTTGGGGCACAAACCCCAATGAGGTCCGTTCAGAGCGAACAACTAATCAAGGGCATCAAACCCCTCACCAAAGGGCTGAACCTCCTTGATTAAAAGCAAAACTCTCAGGAAAGTACAATAAGCCAACAGGCTTTCGTGCTGGGGGCTCCCTAGCCCCCCCCCTCCTGGGAGTTTTTAATCCACATCTACATCTACAGCTTAGTGCAAGCAAAGCAGTCCGGGGTGTTACTGGTAAAAACTGGAAAGATTTTCCCAGTGCATCACCATGTGACACTCCCCGCGACTCGACGGCAAAGAGAGATGTCGATAGGACCAAGGAATCAATCACTGTACTCCATGAAGAAAATGGACCTCCCCGAGCCTTATGAATCATTGAGAGCAATGCACGGGCGGCTGTCAACCCTCCCCTAACACTACTTTCAGCATCCTGAACAAAACGCCCCCCAGTAACAAACTTCACAGTAAGTGTAGGAATGGGTGATAGGGATCGTAGCACCTATGAAATACTGTGCTCCTTACCCCGAATCTTTAGAATAATTATGATATGTCTGTCTATTAATAATGAAATTCACATCAGAATAAGAAAATGGAGTGATTTGCATGAGTGATATAATGATAATCATAACTGAAGTCCCGAACTTGGAATTCGGAAACAGCACGCAAACAACGGTTCTTGCGCCTGGGGCTGAAATATTGCGATCTGATGAGAATAACACGTAGGTGTTCAAATTTGCATTTTTGAGCATGATTTATTAACCATTGCACTACGTAGATTCCTAATGATGAACAAGATAAAAACGCTGTACTTTATGACGTTTTGCAGACCTTCTTTATAGATCACTGGAAATTGATTAAAGATATGAAGCATATATTAACATATTTTAAATTGATGTGAAGCGGATTGTGACATGAAGGGACGGCTGAATTAATGCGCTCTTTCCTCATAAGATGAGTGTTGAAACATCATGGAATCGTACCTAAAAGTATTTAGCGGTTTTACATGAGTAGACGTCGGAGAGAGAAACGATTTATCGTTCAAGAAAATTTATAAGAGTGTTGATACAAAAACATACAAGTAATGGTGCTGAATTTCCACATCACTAAAAGCCAAATACGTTTTACTCGATTTCCAGTACTGAGTGAACTAAATTTTTCCTGGTTCACAGTAGGAATATTCACTACGGACTCCAGCGTAGATCTAAGGTCTTAGAACTGAGAGAGCTAAGGTCTCCCTTTCCACCCTAAGAAGTTGAAATTGGATATGGAGGCTCTCTGGGGTATGCAGAAGCTATTGAATTGATGGGTTCTTTCTAGATCAGCTGGGCTGGATATTTTCTTTCTTATTCACTCTAGATTCGATAGGATGACTCTCTGCGACATTTGGAGAAGAATAAAATATGACCATTATCTGCTCTCACGGCATATTTTGGCGGTCGGGTTTCCCGATGTGTATTCTAGCTTGGAAACGAAAACTATTTTTCCTCCGCTCATCGGAGAATCATAAAAATGCGGGTTTGAAAATATCCATGATTCAAAGGTTTTCATAGAAAAACAAATCAAATTAATGTCAAACTTTTTTCTGTATTTCAATCTTAATAATGTACTGAACTTAATATATGTTTCATATTCATTTTATTATCTTCATAAAACATCAATTAAAACTAGCTAATCTGCAACTCGACCTTGATTGACAATTAGACGGTAAAAAGGTCCCTAGGCCAGCAAGTGAATAAAAAGTCAACGGCACATTGCCACATGTAGTTACCTATAGAAAAACGCTGCAAATTCCTTCACTGGGGTTTATTATTCAATTGGCTTGCGTTCATGATTTGAATTTCTACTAAGCTTTGGAGTGTCCCTGTTTCACAGGTGATAGAGCGATTATTGGATTTCAGGAGGCACACAAATATGTTCAACTGATCAATCCAAATAGGTATTTTGGTTGAGGACAGATTTACGTGCTCTATGCATATCTCCTGAAATTAAGATTACTGCAATCAAAACAAAAACAATAATAAACCAAAATAACGCAAATGTTGGCACCATAAATCGGGCCATACATCGGGAATGGTTTGAGCTACGGACCTGGGGAAGGGCTCATTCGATTGCTCATGGAAAGTTCTTCAAAAAGTCCAAATTTAGGCCGCCTTGTCTTTTTTTGAGGTTTTTAGGGATTTTACAAAACTTTGACAACCCTTAAAGAGCACTTTAAATTAAGTGAGAGTGCTGGCTAAAGAATTGGGGCGTTGTCGGACCAATATTGATTTTTCCTGAAAATTTCATATTTTTTGCTCCAGCCGTTTGGGAGAAATCGTGCGTACGGCGGACGGACGGAAACATTTTTATTGCAGATTTGGATTCTACACCCTTTGAAACGTAAACCGTCAAATTTTCAGGGGGGGGTTAAAACTTTTTTTCAAGAGCGATTACAATGGTTTATTATTGAATAATAAACCAAAACGAGAAATTTCTCCTTAACAGTATGAATAATGTCAACAGTGTTGCTACACAATTAAAACTCGCCCCAGTACTTTTGAAGCCGAAAAAATAATTGAAGAGTGTTCTAATTGAGCTATGTATCTCATTAATAAATACAGAACTGAAATAGAAACGACGAAACGGACGTTATCCTGTTCACCTAATTACGAGCGTTGAGTACAAAAATAATTAGTTCAGCAGAACTAGTAAAAGCTTCAACAGAAGTTTTGCCTTTTATCCCCAAACAAGGAAGCTCCTGTCATATCAAAGCTCGGAATTTTAAAACAACTGTTTATTATACATCGGGAGCAAACTCTATTTTTACTATACTTCTCATTGGTTAACTCTCCAGTATTTGATTAATGTTTGACTAGGGATGGGATATTGATATCGATGTGGATGTTTGAGAGGGGCATCGATATGTCCTAAAATTTCGGGTGAAAACATGGATGTTATCGGTATTAAAAATTAATTTGAAAATTCATATTCTTAAAACTTAGGGCAATCCTAACATCATATTAAACTTTTCGTGCTTCTACAGATAACAATTCTACCTTAGAGGGACACCCAATAGATCGTGAACATGTCCATTGTTGTAGGCATATTTTGAAAATTAAAATGATGAAACCATGATTAATTCGAAAAAACTCTTCAAAAACAGCTTTCGTACAAGTACGCAACCACGAGGGACATTTTATGTCTTTGCGCCCCCTCCCGCACACACACCATGTACTTCCAATTGGAGGGCAGTTTTGATGTAAAACGCTTATCAAATTCAACGTCGGCGAGAGAATGAGGAGTCTCGATAAATGTATCACGTACCTCGCCAATTTCAATTTCATTTGTGGATAACGTGGTATTCATAAGCAGCTTTTTGCGTAAATGATATTCGCACACTAGTTGTAACGAGTGCCGTTTTGCAGGACCACTGGTAACTACGTTAGATTGTGCTCGTTGATGGTTGTGATGTAATGGTTCCATAGTTTGGTCACTGAGGTTGCGAAGCAACGAATGGTAAACTGTAAAGACATAATCATCACCACTCACAGGACTGTCACAGTTAGTAAACAATATAGTTCCATCGGTTGGTCACTGGGGTTCCGAATGTCCAGGGGCTAACGTAACAAGATTAAGTAAATCAACAGCTTTCAAATGAGTGGTAAACGAATTTTGTACGATCACTAATGTCGAAGATAATGATCCGTAGCAACGAATCGGATGTAAGCTGAAACCATCAGAAATATTTTCGTGACGCTGTCCTCGTTACGTTTTCGAGTTTGTAATAAAGTAAAGACATAAAATGTCAGAAACTACCGTATTCCTCTTTTTTTAAACCAAGATTTCGTGTATAATATTCTGGATTTCGTCATAGCTACCGATAAACTTGCTATGATCTTGCTAAACTAGATACTAAGAATGTCATTATCGGAAAAGAATGTCGATATTCTTAAAAAGTATCGTTTTAGTAATTCGATATATCCAAGGAAAACATTAATATCAGATATATCGGTTATCGATATTTTTTTCAAACTTTAATCCTAATTACGTACGAGTCAAATGAATAATTACCTATTATTGAATTTCATCCTACTACAGGTAAAGAATTCAACCACTCACTCAACATCAATGAAACATCATTCATGATGATAATTATGTATATGATCCAGGGAAGTAAATCAATATTTTGTAGTGTTGTGAAATCAATGTCAGTAAAGTAAGAAGGAAAACTGAAGAAAATTCAATCAAACCAATGTTGGTTGGGGATAGAGGTGAGGAAAACCCTCCGATTGATGCGCTCTCCAGTAAGGGACGAACTGGCTAGAACCCAAGTCTCCAAGATGTCCCTACCTTTTTTACCTACAGTTTGACTACCTCATCTGATATAATTCCCCTATTCTTCAATGGAAATTATAAAATTAGTTTTAAGCAATAAGATGTAGGATATGGTTGAAAATATCGGATCCGATAGTGTGCATTTAATAGAAATAATATTAAATAGATATGGAAGAAAATATCGCCCAAAATATCGATACACCGACGGAAGAATATCAATATTTTGATTTATCGATATTTTCTCGACATCCCTACTACAACCTATCGGAAATAGTTCCTAAAAACGTCGTCCAAAACAGACGAAACTTGTAGAAATGAAGCTCACACATACACACAGCCACTTCACGAAAGTGCTCAAAACCATGCTCCAAGTTTTGAGATCTGGGCCAATAAGGGGCTAGACCTACCCCTCCTTCAAGACCTGACGGTCCTGCGGGTCAGGTATAACCTCTGCGCCGTCTAAATCGCTATTGTTTTCAAGTCAACCTGTAGGGAGCGAAAGCATTGGTTCCCCTCTTGGGAAAGGAAATTACTTTTCGCGCAAATAGAAATTTCCATTTATTTTGATTTTGGGTTTCAGACCATCTTGTACAGTTTTAGTTTCGTTGGAGTCCGTGTGTTTTGGATTTAAAACAGAATTACTACTTCTTTGTCAGATACTGCTAACAGATCAAGTTTGAGATAATTGATAAATCACCTACGCTCCTGTAATTAGTCTTAGAACATAAACAACTAATTCATAAACCTGGGGGTACAATAGTTCAACAAATCGAATTACAAGGATACTGTACACTTGTAGAAATTCGTGTATTGCGGTTTGAATTTAATAACACAAATGAAGTTACTTAGACTTTTAATTTACAATATCGGTCCGAGGTTAGAGATAGTCAATGTCCAATTCAAGATCGACAACACAGAATATAACGTTATTACAAACGGTTGAATACGGTACAAGTTAAATGTATAGCACGGAGAAAACACACAGAGTAAAAAGCTCAAGAATAAGTACAGACGCAACTATATATACTGAACTGCAGGTGAGGAAAAGGGGTGGAGATATTCACAGTTAAGTGAGGGAAGGTGACGGGGAAATCCCAGGATCGGGACAATGAAGGGATTGAAGGGCGACATTCTTTACTATGTCAATGACTTGGCGGTGTTGACCACTAAGCACTAACTTTACCGTTACGAAGTAACAGATACAGTGAGTTCGATGTAACACACTGGTTGGAAACTGACTCGATGACTATTAATCGAGTCAAATTTATCAATACTGTTTTGGTCTAAAGATGATTTACCAGCTTTCTATCTGTTGTCGGAGTCCTCCAAAAGTGTTGGAAACACCACACTGTACGAAAATAGGATAGGTGATTGATGTGCTCTCCAGTAAGGGTCGAACTGGTTAGAACCCAAGTCTCCAAGATGCCCCTACCTTTTTTACCTACGGTTTTCCTACCTCATCTGATATAATTCCCCTATTCTTCAATGGAAATTATAAAATTAGTTTTGGTACTCGCGTCGTGTGCTACCTACACCAAAAGCGATATCTACTCTGACTACCCGATGGTGCTGTGTGCTACCTACGTAATAATATTGCCTGAAATAATAACCAAAATGTAAATATCCGCCTTAACCGGCGTTCCAACTTTCCGTCTGGCCGTTTGGCGCACATCCCGAACACCCACGGTCCTTGAACCCGATCTCCAAAATTTTTATTTGAACGTGGGGCATGATGGTCGCCTTCATCATCTTTTCTGAGGCCGCTGCTGCTACTGCGGTTACCTTGTCTTGTACTTCCGCTTTCCTTGGAAGAGCGATTCGTCTATTTGGACCTCCGATCACACCCCACCCATTTTTTCGCGCTTTTCCCACACTTCAACACACACATCCCGGCACAAATTATACCAATCGGTAACTGTGTGCCTACTTTTGTGGGTCCATTTGGCAGCATCACTCACCCCAACCAAGTTACTCCAAAACCACACAAGTTCAACTATATCACACAAACTTAAATTACTATTGCACCTGCTGTTAATATCACAGTTCGTAAAAAAAGCTCCCCACCGCACAAAACCCCATCTCGTACTTTTTCGCAGTGAGTTTGTTGTATGGGAAGGGATACACCTCTTTGACGTTGGTCGTGTTTTTCTTTACCTTTGGTGAACTCCGATTCCTTTCGAGTGAAGCGGTACTCTGAATGGCGCTAAATGCTGAATCGGTTGTTCGTAAAACTGAGAACGGTCGATGAATTAAAAAACCGCTTCATCTCCTCGCAGCTCCTTTTTCCTTGTTTTAATATAAAATGAATTAACTTTCTTCGGGTTTCACTGGCAGTTTAATATATTTCTAAAGACGAAAACAGTCTCACAAAAATGTGATTCCTTTCAGTGAGCTTCGAATGATATTTGCAATTTGTAACTCAATGAGAAGTTTTTTTTTTCAAGAAGTGTTTTCGAGAGTTGTTTTGAGTGAAGATAATTTTGAGAAAGTGTAGATTGTAATCGTCACTTCTGACTTGTGTTTTTTAAGGATGTATGTATAGGTCATCTCCACTCATGGGGCGAGGCAATGAGTAGCTTTAAGCAAAATCGTCAGACCGAATCCTGATCTTCCTCGTATTGGGAGGACAGTTGATGACGTCCGCGACGCCGAGCCCCTCGAACGATAAGCACCACATAAAATGGTTGTCTGCTTTACTTTTCTCAATAGGGCTCTGTGGTATGTTTATACAGATCCAAAACAATGTTCGATATGAATGATCTTGAGAGTATTTATCAACATGAAGTTTATAGAATATAAGATGAAACACTTACGATTTCGGACTGCATTTGGAATAAAACAAAAACTTGTAAGAACTCTGCACAGCACTGAACAGTTAAGGAAGGAGTTATTTACAATAATAATGATTTAATTTGTTGCCATGTACACTATACTGTAAAGTTGTGATTGATGAATTTGACGTTTGCGCCAGCGCAGAGTGATGAATTCATTTTCGAGCAATGAAATGCATTCAAAAACTGTAGCACGAAAATTGTAGCAATCAAACTTGTTACAAGGATTTATGGTCAGACGCACAGACGGAAAAAACACGATACGAAAGTATTTCAGAATGAAGTAAAACAGAGTTGAATTGTTGATTTGAATGTTGAATGTTGAACTAATTCTTTCTATCCCTCGCAAGTGAAAACTCTGGATTCGCTCATGACAAACAATCATAGTTACGCGTATAAAGATAACGTCCTTCAACATAGATTTAACTTATAAAATCAGGCAAACAGATTAAGAGAAAACAACGTTTCAAGAAATACACGTTTGAGCTTGCGCTTGTGGTACTACTAATTCGATGGAAAATACCACCGTATAACACATTCCTGAAAACTCCAAATGAAACTGTGACTTAGTATGAGAGGTATTTACCACCGACGAAAACAAAATCAATCTGAATATTCTGAAATGTGAAAAGCAACAAGGAATTGTGATTTAGGAGGGGAAAAATTGTACGATTTCACGCAGGCAGAAAGCTCACTATACTCGTAAATATTTTTCTACAACGATTCGTGCTTTCTTAACTTGTCAATTACTATGGTTAAATAGTTCTTCGTTCGTTCTAAAAGTTTTCAATCATGGTGGTTAGTGTTGAATGTGATATAAGAGCTGTTGGAATACATTATAGTGTACACTCCTACAAAGTAGAGTAGGGCGAATGTCAACAGATGACAAAGGAAGTTATTGATATTAGAGGAAGTCGGAAATATTGTAAAATTCACCGCCAATGAGAAAAGGTTTTTAGCTTTTCATGGAGCGTCATATGATCACAGGGGGAATTCGATCCTGGAGGTGTACAATCCAATGTTGTACAACGGGACAGATTGAAATGCATTGCTCCTCTTGAAGAACTCGAGATGGTTCTCAGGCACACAAGCAGGCAGGGTACAACGATACCTCGCATTATGCGTATGTGGGACATGCAATGTGTTATTTCATGCCCCATGAGGTCAGTTTTAGGTCTTCACGAATGGACATTGATGGACATTTGAGGAGACCCTCTCTGCGAAAGAGCCCGCGGCGAGAAGCTGATGGTGGAACCTCGAAAATGATTCTGAGTGTTTGCTTCCGCAATCTATAAACAGTTTCCGAATTGGAGTTTCTCGTCCAGAACAGCATTCGATAACTCACTCCAGAGAGAAAGGCATCAAACAGTCATTGAGAAGGGTGCTTTTAAAATCTACTGGACGAAGCTTCCACAGGCTGAAACACGCGCTACTCAAACGAAACTGTTTCACTGTGTTCACATTTGCACCGTACAACTTATACTGCAGTTTTTCTCACTTCTTGTTTTGTTCAATTAGGAATTTTGATCTAGTTTTGAAGCAAATTTCAAAACATCCATTCAATTGAATGAGGTGAATGTAAGAGGTAATCGTGATAAACCCCAATTCTGGTCAGGAAACCTCTCTCTTGGAATAAACGTGGAATAAAGATTTTCCTTTATTTTGTTCGTTCGATTTGGTCTAGGTTTCGACATTATTTATACGTGTTCATAGTTATGTTTATAATAGTGATTGTTGTGACTTTATATTCGGATAAATCATTTAAAACAGTTGGTAAAAGATTTGAGCATATTAAAATGTGAATAACATTCAGAAATTGGGATTTTTGAAGGTGTTATAATATTTTGTGAAGCAAGGATGGCAGCTAAGAAACAAATCAAAAATGAATTCTAATTCAGATGAATTATACTGCATATTTCTGGTGATCCTATAGGGGCAAAGGATCCGCGGTAGGGATGGAACATCGCTGTCAATGTTTTTGAAACATCGATATTTCATATCCGATGTCCGATGTTAAACATCGGTGTTTAAGAACATCGATGTAAGCAACGGCGATGTCATCGATAAATCGATAGATAGATAGATAGTTTATTTACATCATTTTACATGTTACATTCTTCATTTGAATAATAACTGATGACCGAGCAGAATAGTGTAACACTGTGGCCCAGCCCGGAGTTGGTTCTTACATCTAATTTTTATAAAGTAAGTACCTATAACACTATATTTACACAACATTAATTGTTAAAATTTAGATTTCACTTCCATAAAATGATGTACTTAGTATGCACGACAAATCGATGGTACAGCATTACAACATCGATGTTCATCTGTCAGAATCGGAAGCTCGCTTGTTTTTTTGTTTAGGTTTGGTTTGGTTTGGCTCTTAGTTGTTTATACATTGTACCTACCGTTTAAATTGAGTACTTACCTACCTATATAATGGGTATGCCTCCTAAAAGTGAATGCCTCAAAACTATTGACGGTTTTATTTTTGTAATTTTTAATAGGTAATTATAACTCATTTTTCATATATTTTTTAAATCTTTTACCTACCTTGGTCCATTTAAGATAATAATGGAATTTAACATCGATGTTTTGGGGTTTCCAACATCGATGGTCACTCAACGATGGTTTTACTATATCGATGTTTTGCTCTCGATGTTGACATCGATGTTGCAGCTTCGATGTCCCATCCCTAATCCACGGAACAAGCTGTGCAGCTACGACAAGGGTTTGCACTGTAAGAAATTGAAGAGCAATCTAGTCAGCTACACCCTGAGAGGTGATGTAATGGTACAGTTGTCCCTTCCATTGAGCTGAATGCAGTATGATGCATGCTTGAAGGCGTCTGATTCATCTTCCAATGCGACGGATTCAAGAATCGGGAAGAGCCAACTAACCATATCCATCACAAACCTCAAGGGATGGGTGGAGCTAGATATGGGGCTACGACACTTGAAGAACTTAGGGTTTAGAATTGATAACAAGCGAGTAGGTTTTCGGACTGATTGACTGGCGCTAGAGGGAAGGATAGGATGATTTCCTTACGGTGAACCCGGGAGTATATATACGGGCCACTTGACCCCTTCCCAAATGGTCGGACAAACCCGGGGTCCTTCCCTCTAGCCCCGTCCTTTGTCGGTTGATTGCTTACAGGTCATGTTTATGGGTATGCAATGGTTGGGGTTTTCCACAACACAATGTTTGCAACCCTTACCAATTGAAAAGTTTTCATGCTCAGGTACTTGTTTTCCTTCTTTCTCTCTCTGCTCCCCCTTCAGCCTCCTTATCCTTTCAACATAATCATCCGGTTATTAGGTTCAATGTAGGGCCCGACCCGTGTGATTTCAATAAGTGTATTCCACTGTAACTGCATGTTTGCAGAATTATCCATTAGAACGTGAAGGGAGACCACTTTTTTCAAATCCTTGTTAACCAATCAGCGTCAGGCAGAAGTGGTCTAACAAAGGAGATTGGACGATGAGAACAGTTTCCCGCAAACACGAAGATCTCCCGTCCCTTACCCTTCCGCACCTCGGTGTTTAATTACCGATATGGAGCGGCGCTGTTGATGTGCTTGGGGGGACGAGGCTCTTGTATGCATAAGGCGATATTTCCAACTCCCTTGAAAGCCTTGCGAGCGCCCTTCGACCCACTGTAGCTGATTGGGTTAGGCGTACATGCTCGGGAAGTTGATGTGCTATTAGCAGTAAGGAAAGAGGGGTTTGAAAGCGATGGTGGTGGTAAGAGACGACCAAAGTGCGACGGCAAGAGACTGTTAGAGAGAGACGGAGTGACTGGGAGGGGCGTAGGGCAGAGTGAGAGAGGGCGATGGGTGACTGAGGAGGGTCCTTGGAAGCTGAGTCAATAAATCAGGGCGAAGGGGCTGTCCCAGTCCTTTCCCTCCGTTGACGTCACTTCTAATAACCTAATTAGAAAACCTACTTTCAAAGCCTCCAGAACAAAGGGGAGTCGGATTCCAGAGTTGAAGACTTGAGTACGAAGGATGACGGGAAAATAAGTGAATAGGGCTTGAAAATTAGGCTGAAGCCCTTTTTGCAATATTCGTCAGAAAGTTTCTTCAAAATGACACCTCGCTCGGAACTTGTCATTGTTATCACCCTACAATGGTTGTGATTTAGTTGTCTGGAGTAATTTGCAATACCAATGAAGTCAGACTAAAATAATCTTGAAGATGAGGGCATTCACTCGATTTGTTATTGCATATTCACGAAAAAGTAAAAGATTTGATTGTTGCAGTGATTACAGAGCAAAATACTTATGGATACTTATACAGTGAAATGTGTTTATGTTGAAGGCACCGTACAGTAAACTATTATCCAAGTACAACAGAGACAGAGAAGACAACATATGGACCGAGAGTACTGGAAGAATCTCTCTACGACTCGGTATGAAGTAATACGTTAAACAGTTCTTATCTCACTTATGTAAGCAACATGGGAGAGGGAGCAATTCCGATCGGTGTGCAAAATAGATCATCCCCAGGCCCACAAGTGAACTGAACTTCCCTGTTAACCAGAAAACAGTTTTGCCATTTTTATATCCCTTTCTCGCACTTACTATTGAACGCTTCACGTGCAATTGCAACAAATATTCATCTGTAAACACGTTTGATTACTCATAACAAGGAGCGAAACAACTGGTTATGCTTCGTTCACTCCTTTAACAAAGGAGGAAGTGGAATTTCAACGACGGCTGTGATGGCGGTATGATAATGCAGGAAAATGGAACCAGAAGCGCCTCGCCATCTGCTGCTCTCACCTCTCCTTCTGAACCGCTGCCTCCACACACAACCTCCACAACTTCTTGCACGAAGAACAGCGTGACTATGTAATGAAACTAGGCCGTCCCGTAATTCTCAAGTCTTAATTAACTCATTTTTAATTTTTTTCTTTTTGTCTCGAGGGGGGTAATTTTTTTAAAATACAAGGTATAAACTCCGGAAGTGGTTTATGGTGGGGAAAAAGAGAGACGCTTTAATTTCCTATCTTCTTATAACTTCATCAAAGGGTTTTTCACTCTTCACGTAATTTGCTCCGCTTTTTCCTCTTTCGCTCCCAACTGGGGTGTAAACGATGATTCTAAGCTGTCCTATCCCACCGTCGCAAATTAATAATTTCTTTAAAAAAATGAAACTTATTTATGAATGCTCCTTGAAAGCACTCGGTGGAATCTCTCGTCGCAATCTTTCTGTAGATAATTCTTATCATAACCTTTGAAGAGATTGAACAAATGTACTTACAGTAAAAAAATAACGAAAAGTAAAAAAAAAAAAAAAATTATTATTATAATTAGTTTTCAAAACAAATTGATAACTAATAAAAACGCTGCAAATTCTTTCACTGGGGTTTATTATTGAATTTCAGGAGATATGCATAGAGCACGTAAATCGGTTCTCAACCAAAATACCTATTTGGATTGACCAGTTGATCATATTTGTGTGCCTCCTGAAATTCAATAATCACCTGTGAAACACGCACTCTCCAAAGCCAATTGAATAACAAACCCCAGTGAAAGAATTTGCAGCGTTTTTCCCTAGCTTCGGAGATTCAGAACTTCATTGTCGTTGTTTTTCTTAATGGGCATTTTCTTAATGAATCTTCATTCTCACCATTCCGGCTGTGCAATTTTAATATATAGCATTCCGGTACCATGTTAGTCTGTCGGTCAAACCTTGTTCCGAAAATTATTATATCTGAGTAAACTCTGATATCGATTAAAGTTTTCCGGAAAGTGCCAATTATTCCTTCAAGTGAGAAGTGTTAAGGGAGGATTAACTGATGATTAATCGTCTCGTACTGAGAATTCATTTGAAATGAACATCATGTTCAGGATAACCCTTCATTAGATATAACAATGTTTGGTAGATACACTCGTCTTCGAGGTATTTACCACTGAATAATGAGCTGAATTATTCAATAATAAAGTCAAAATGGGATTGAATTCGAAGGGAGAAAGGGTAAATAAGGGCGATGAATCAACTAACAATACGCAGGAAAGAAGACTCACCGAAGATGGAACACGAATGGGAATGATAGATTCAGTATAATCCGCGTTATTATTTTAGAACGGATTTGTTGTTGTATTGAGTGACCTACCGTCACAGTAGCTATTATTTTTGAAATCTTATGATTATTACCTTGTAGATATTATAGATGTATTACTCAGTCATGCATATTTACTTCTTTTTAATATTTAACCAGTGTGTATTAGAATTTATTTGGATTTCATTTATATTTCAATAATTCCGTGGTCGCAGGGTAGTACCTATCACACGTGCATAGAGATCAACAAATTCTAAATTTGGAAACATACAGCAGAACAGTAGTCGTTCTTTAGAAGAGCTTTGGATGAGCTAAAAGGCTGGAATCCTTGCAACGAGCATTAATCACTCAACATTATATTTTGAAGACTCTTAAAATTTTACCATATTACTTTTCATGTCTCCCTCATACAGACGGCTACTACTGAGGTTTCTAAGTGGACCAAGATGTGGAGAATGAAGCTGAACGAATCAAAAACAGCCCACATCAACTTCACTAACCGAAAAGACCCAATCTTGGATGTTGAGATCAATTCGAATAAAATACCGCATACTGAAGCAGTTAAATACTTGGGTTTGACACTTGACTCCAAATTAAACTGGAATAAACACATAGAAAAGAAGAAAGAATAACTTGAAATCAAGTACAGAAGGATGTACTGGCTAATGGAAAGGAATTCCCATCTCTCTCTTCACAACAAACTGCTTATATATAAGCAGATCCTTCGCCCTATTTGGACCTATGGGATACAGATCTGGGGCTGTGCCAAGAAATCAAATATTAAGAAAATTCAAACCTTTCAGAATAAAATACTGAGAATTATAGTTGGATCCCCTTGGTACATGCGAAACGATGATATTCATCGAGATTTGAGAATGGAGAGAGTCCATGAAATTATTGCAAAATACGCAAGGAAGCATGAACATCGCCACCACAAACATGAGAACCCGGAGATGCCCTACGTTTTGGACAACGAAGGTGAAACCCGCCGTCTCAAGCGAAACATGCCACAGGATTTAGTTGTGCTGCGTGAATAGAAGTGCAATCGAACTCAGTGCTATTTAATTAAGCTATATAATAAAGGGCTAGGTTTTGCTGTAAACCTACCTTCTTGGAGTGTACCTATATTGATATGTAAAATTGCTAGATGAAGTGTATTTGATTTTTCAGTTGCAATTAACAAATTACGAAAAAAAAGTCACCCTCATGGATAAGTGATGAATCTACCTCAATTCACATCAGGGTATTTCAACGATAATCACTGAAGAGGTAATAGGAACAGAAATAGTTGAGCATTGCGTATCTTTGCGGAGAGTCGAAATAGCGTTACCTACATGCTGTGGACAGTAATTGTGACCATTGGTAACTATGAAAATGGAGGGAATGTGGAATGGGCCGGCCACCCCTGAAAACTTGGAGCTTCATTTCAAAAGGGTGATTCTTGTTAGAGACCCTGTCTCGGACAAATGAGATGCGGGAAGCTTCCCACGCCGCGACTATGCATTGTGTTGAGTTGAGAAATGGATGGCAGGGTTGGCCGAGACAACGACAGGGGTATGTGGCTGTACAATCACCGAACCCCTTAGAGACCCTTTCCATCACGAGCCAGGGTTTACGAGAGCCGTTGATTGGAATGCGGTTCATAAACTGGAGAGCGTCCTCGGGACGGACCGCATGAAGTTGCCGGGGATTCTGGGGGTCGGCGGCACCCGCAGTCGGCCAGAAGGGGGTTCAGATTGGTTGTTTAGGTTTGTAATATGTATGTAAATGAAGGATTGCGATAGTCGACAATTAGGCAGGAGAGGGACAATGTTGTTCTATCCCTGGAGGGCACTCCCATTTAGTTAATTTAGGGGATCAAGATAATATTATCCGCAGCCACCGACTCGCTGCGTACTACCCAACAATCGACGTCCTTCTACATTAATTTATTGAAGGCCAGTACGAAAATGATAACGCGTGTGGGTTTCAATAGGAAATCAATGCAACCAGTATACAGAACTGAATGTATTTCATACCAATTACAGAGAGGAAATAGTTTAAGTGAACAGAAGGTTTGATCGTTCCGTTTTATTCGAGTGACTTCCGAACCAATCTGAAGTCATTTCTTCTAGTACATCTAACTCATCAGTAATGAAAGTGCTATTCCAGACAATATATCATCCTGCAATAGTTGTAGTATCCCATTTTATTGAACTGTTCAACTGCCCATTGCCTGGAAATCTCTCATTTGTTAAGCGAGGAGCCCGAGAAGTCCTCACTCAATTCATCGAAAAAATATACCTACATGAAATCAGATACCAAACTCATTTTGGTTTATTATTCAATAATAAAACATTGTAATCCCTCATTAAAAAAAAATGTCTAACCCCACCTGAAAACTTCATGGTTTACCAAATCTGCAATTTTGGAAAGAAATTTTTCGTCCGTCCGCCATACGCCGTACCCACGATTTCTCCCAAACGGATGGAGCAAAAAATTCTGAAATTTTCAGGAAAAATCAATATTGACCCGACAACGCACCAATTCTTTAGCCAGTCACTTAATTGAAAGTGCCCTTTAAGTTTTGTCAAAGTTTTGTAATCAAAAAAAAAAACCAAGGCGGCCTAAATGTGGACGTTTTTTGCAGAACTTTCCATGAGGAATCGAATGAGCCCTTCGCCAGGCATGTAGCTCAAACCATTTACGATGTTTGGCATGATCCTATGCTGGTTTTTTTTTTTTTTTTACTAAGTAACCTAGTGATGTAGTGAATGTGGATACTGGAGTGAACCAGTAAAAGGGTTTATAGCCGATACACGGGTAAGCATTCTGATATGCATGCTCCGTCTTACGAAATTGAAAATTTTCAAATAGAATATTTTTCCATTGTAATCGCTCTTGAAAAAACGCTGCAAATTCTTTCACTAGGCTTTATTATTCAATTTCATTCATTTGGCTTGCATTCATGATTTGAATTCCTACTAAGCTTCGGAGTGTGCGCGTTTCACAGGATAGATCGATTATTGAATTTCAGGAGATATGCATCACGTAAATGATCCAAAAATACCTATTTGGATTGATCAGTTGATCATATTTGTGTGCCTCCTGAAATTCAATAATCGCTCTATCACCTGTGAAACAAGCACAATCCGAAGCTTAGTAGAAATTCAAATCATGAACGCAAGCCAATTGAATAATAAACTCCAGTGAAAAAATTTGCAGCGTTTTTTTTTACAATTCTACATGAAAAACGTCGATTCTATCGTAAAAACAGAGTCCATTTCTTCTCTAACTTTGAGCGTAAAAAGAAGAAGAAAATACATTTTTATTACACCGTTGGAAAGCTCAGTTTAGAGGGTAAAATTCACCTCTAGATCACAGGGACCTATGAGCAGTTGATAAACTGGAATTTTAGAAGAGTTGATGGTTGGCCCTCTTCAAATTCCTTTTTCATCCAATTAATGCATATAAAAAATTTTGGTTTTCCGTTAGAAAGATAGGAATTTGAACGCTCTTCACAATGGTATAATTAATGTTGAAGTTACGCCTTCATATCAGAAAGTTATGATCACTTTAGTGATGTAAAGTTGAAATCACGAAAAAATCTTATGACTAGCACAACTTGAGAACTATGTGAAATTTATAAAAGGTTTTTGAGCAACTTTCGTTGCAAATTAGTTGAACAATCGATATCTGGCCTGTGCAAGGTAACAACGGTCAAAATGTTGTCCATTTAGTTTGGTGTGCATTATTTTGTAGTTGTAATAATGACGCACAGGTGTCACCAAGGATCTTTCAAGTCTCCCGGAAGAAACTCAGGCACTAGTACCGTCAACGTTCATCATTGAACGTAACTTTATAATAGGAATCAGAAGCTGCAGTTCCCTTCAAGGAGCAGTTCAGACGTAACAAGGCAAGAGCTACTCTATGGTGCTGAACGCTTCCGTGTTTGCACCCTGGAAAGAGTACACACAGTTCTCTCGCAATATAACAACCGCCCCCTTGCTCTATACTTTAACTCAGTTAGGCCCTTCTTCACGCTGCCGTCTCGTAATTTAGTTCAAGACGCCGAACTCAGCGCTCCACATCGCCGCTGCACACACTCGAGAGAAAATTAACGAACCTTTAATCAAGGGGAAGTTCTCACTAAATAGTGGCAGGTGCTTCCAGCGCTGGATATGTCTTTAATGGTATTAACCCTGGAGAGAGTATCCGAGGCTGCCTATGTAGCTCTTTAGAGAACCGGCAACCGAAAGCTTATCCTCTCCCTTGCTTGCCCAAACAGTGTTTGTCGTTGGCCTAGGGAACCCACGTTCCAACGTTAGTACAGGAAACATTAATTATATTGAACAACCTCTCACGAATTTCCGAGGCTTCGGATGGGTTTCGATTTTAATATAGTACGCTTCGTTAACCGCAGAAAGGAAATTAAATTGCTTATGTGCTGAGCTTTGAAACTCTCGCTGCTAAAATGTCCTATCACATATGAGCTTCCATGGTTTCCATATTTTCCATCAGAGAGCAAGGTTTGTCAAACCTCTCGGCAAAACTGTCCTAGAAAAACGTTATACGTAAATGCCTTCAACAACAAAGATGTAATAATCATCGGAACCACCTAAGTTCAGAGGGAAAACTACAAAAAACAGACGTTTTCAATAAACCACCACCTTATTTTTTCCTTTAAAAACTCACCAACCAATACAAGAAATAGATAATTCCACAATATTTTCCATTCATCAAACACCAAAAATAAAATCATTGGGCCAAGAACTAGTAAATATTTAATGAATAACGATCCCAGTTATGTACCTACAACTCTCAAACTCTCCAAATATCGAGAGGTAAATGGTTCCAATTAACCTTCTGTTTAAATGTAGGTACCGAATTAATTCTGGCATCAGCCCAGGTATTCTGAAACGATTCCTGGTTTTTAACTTATCATTTTTTAAAATATATGAATATTATTTTTTCATTCCAAACGATAAATTTTGATAGGATTGTCATTAAACTTCGTTCTCACGCCAAAAAAAATTAAGCACGTGCTAAAAGTGACTTCATTTCCATTAAAATATACTAAAAAATCGATAAAAACGTAAACATTTCAAAAAGTATAAAATATTTTTTCCAATTGGAGAAAATTAGTAGGTATTCAGCAACATTGTTTTCAAAGAAAAAAGATGTGTTAACAGTTTTTTAAACGAAAGGTGTTCAAATTTGAACTTAACTCGAATTTAATGCGATAATTTCTAATAATTCGCTCATAAGGAACATGCTGCATGACTGGAACTATTTGTTTTGAAATTGGATTTTTCTATTGTTGATAACTTCTTTAAAATGAAAACTCAATTTAGGAAAGATAGGGTTGTTGAAAAGCATCTTACATTTAATACGTTGCAGTGTGATAATATTGGTCAAGTACTTCACTATACGCAGGCGTAAAAGTGTAATCATTCTCGAATATACACAATGAAGTCAGGTTACTCTTTTCATTGATTGCACCACCCTTTCGTAAGTTGAAGCCGCAACTATTATGTTGACGCCGGGGGTCGGTAGGTACAGAACAGTGACATTCCCCTGTTCCATGCACAGCACTTCCCGTGAGATGATGTCCACGGCGGCGGTTGTTCTGTTCGGATTCTGAAGAGCCCAACAAGCACCGAAACGAAGGATCGTCAGGTCATCTCCACCGTAGAGTGCTTTGATGAAACAGCCCAAAGAAAATGGTCCTAAATTGTACAACTGCGGATCCCTGTAACAGAGGAAAGTTGGTCACCGCAGCCAATAGATAGATGTATTTATTGTGTTAAAAAACATGTTTTTTCACAAGAGTTCGGAACAAACAAAAAATCAATGAAATTAATAGTACCTAAATAATGGAAAGACATAAAAATCAATTCAGCTGAAAAGAAAACCTTCATTTAAAGTGAACGCCCTTTGCCGTAGAACAGTTTGCAGGAATCCTACCAACTTCATCACCTCTCTCCTATCGTTACACAGCAGGAACGGTTGAAAAATGTCTTCATGCAAATGTGGAGTTCCAAAGTATTTGACCCGCTCGTACTGATAAACTTTGCATGAAGAGATGAGGTGATACAGCGTGTCTGGGCTATCATCGTTGCAGATTGAGCAGATTACGGAGTTGTCAAATCGGTTGATTATCCCATGAAGGATCACTCGACAGATTGAGGGGTTGGCACATCTTATTTGACACAAAAGTCTCTTTATATATAATGGGAGTTCACTTTCGAGATACGAAGCACTTTATCGGGCGCCAATCGGGAAATGTCGTGGGCAATAATTAAAGGACGACGAAGAAAATCTCTCCAGGTCAGCATGGCACAGGTTGCTGAGTAAGGCATCCAAAAAATCCTGTTTTTCCCCCTAATCAAGGTGAGCTCCCTGGATGTCCACAAGTTTTCACGATTTGCCTCTTGAAGGATGCATTTTAATTGCAGAGACCAGTTGAATTTTGGGTCAGGAAAATTTTGGGCAAGTGACAAAAATCTCTAAAAGCAAATCCTGGGCAGTCTACTTTGAGGCATGGATAGGAGCTTAACCCACCAGCCAAACATCGATTTGGCCCCGCAGCCAATATGGGATGGTCTTAACTCCTTAGAAGTGGAGTTCACAGAATGAGAAAACCTTGCGTCTTTGTATTTTAGAATTTTTAATTTACTAAATATACTTCCGACTGTGAAGCGTAAACTATTTACTGATATCACCATAGTGTTAATTACAAAATAGAGATATAATTTCTTGGTGGATGACAGCTGCGATTAAAGTAGATATTGTTTTTGAAGAGGAAGTCATTCTCAGCACTCCCTGTTACGAAAGATATGGAATCCAGTCTTTTTGAATTGTCAACCTCATCTAAACAGTAACGATTTTCATCATTACCACATATTAAATAATGTTCGCAACATAATAAAATCAATCAACAGTCAGGAAAACCCAGGGATCAAGTTCATTGAAGGAGGCACGCTCTCCAAGTCTGACAGGGGACGAGGAGGAGGACCCTATTTAAGCCCTGAACAATAAGGCAAGGGCGCTAATCTTCTCTCGACGCCTTCCGGTGTGTTATTGGTTTCGTTCGAACACATACAAAAACTCTTTTACTTCCAACAACCCCTTGGGCAAAAATGTCAGATCCTATTCGACATAAAAGGTTAACAAAAAAACAAAACTTCCCTAAATTCGATCCCTGGTGAGTAAGTCAGATTCGTCTAGTAGAAAAAGCAAATGTTTTGAAAAAAAAAAAAAAAAACTCCCTAAATTCGGTCCTACTGGTCCAGGCACTAGGAAAACTGTAATTTCGTTGAAGAGCCTAAGAAACAAGGACCATTCACAATGATAATTTTGGAAACTAATAGGAAGACAACATTATCCAAAGTCAGTGGAAAAGATGCTGGGCATCGGTTACAAGGTGGTGATGTACAGGATGTCAATACTCCGAAGGCAGAGACGAACAGCAAAACTTACCAGCAAATCTTACGGCCCTAGATGCAAGGCCTCTTCGGAAATCATTTGTGAAGAGTTTGTGTACTTGTTAAGGAGTGATTAGGTGGAATGCACAAACATGAGCACTGCCTGACCGATAAAATAACCTAAAGAGTAGGGACACGGACTGCACGGAATCTATAATTATCATCCTTTCAACTGTGTAGCTGTATAGGCAAACTATAGGGAAGACACTGTTATTTATATCTTCTTTATTGATAGTCGTGCCTTAAAAGAGCTCGGAGTGCTGCAAGTTCATCCATTCGCTCTCCCTAAGTGCTAGAAGTTTGACTGAAAAAACGCTGCAAATTCTTTCAATGGGATTTATTATTCAATGATTCATGATTTGAATTTATACTAAGCTTTGGAGTGTGCGTGTTTCACAGGTGATAGAGCGATTATTGAATTTCAGGAGGTATTCATAGAGCACTTAAATCGGTTCTCAACCAAAATACCTATTTGGATTGATTAGTTGATCATAATATGATCAATCAATCAACAAATATTATTTGTGTGCCTCCTGAAATTCAATAATCGCTCTATCACCTGTGAAACACGCACACTCCAAAGCTTAGTAGAAATTCAAATCATGAATCATTGAATAATAAACCCCAGTGAAAGAATTTGCAGCGTTTTTTTCAAGAGCGATTACAATGGAAAAATATTCTATTTGAAAATTTTAAATTTCGTAAGACGGAGCATGCATATCAGAATGCTTCAACCCGTGTATCGGCTATAAACCCTTTTAGGAGTTCACTCCAGCATCTACATTCACTACATCACTAGATTAAGTACTGCGATTTGAATGTGAAACGCGCAAAAAAAAAAAAAATCAAAAAATGGTTTGAACGGGCCTGGGAATCATAATTTCTCTTGTTTGTTTTGATCGCAGTAACCTAGTGATGTAAACCATGAATGTGGATGCAAATGTTGGCATCATACATCGGCCCGTACATCGGGAATGGTTTGAGCTACAGACCTGGGGAAGGGCTCATTCGATTCCTCATGGAAAGTTCTTCAAAAAAGTTCAAATTTAGGCCGCCTTGACTTTTTTTGAGGTTTTTAGTGATTTTACAAAACTTTGACAACCCTTGAAGGGCACTTTAAATTAAGTGAGAGTGCTGGCTAAAGAATTGGGGCGTTGTCGGACCAATATTGATTTTTCCTGAAAATTTCAGATTTTTTTTCTCCAGCCGTTCGGGAGAAATCGTGCGTACGGAGTACGGCGGCCGGACGGAAAATTTTTTATTGCACATTTGGAGTCTACACCGTTTGAAACGTAAACCATGAAATTTTCAGGGGGAGTTGGAATTTTTTTTCAAGTGCGATTACAATGGTTTATTATTTAATAATAAACCAAAAGAACACAAAGAAAGGTGAATGTGAACGTGCTTGGGCATGAAAAAATTGCCTAGTATCATGAAAGGATCGCATCAGCTGATATAAATGCTACGGGGTTTCGTTTCAAGAGGAATCATCGAAATCGATTTTCCAAGTTTTATATACCTACCGCGCCGAATTCCGGTTTTTATTCTAGTGGAATATAATATACTCCATATATCAAATGTTTTGTCCGTGTATAGTACATTGCATCATTGTAAGTATAGGCATTCCATGTTCTCATTTCCAGCACGTAAATAAAGTAATCTTTAAATATTGGATTTATATCTAAGCACAAGACTATGCGATACAGAAATTATGAGACGTTTTTTAATGAATCATTTGTCAAGTTGTTCTTCCATTACTCACAGTTTTAGACAGTCGTCGAGAACGGTAGAGCTCAGACCCCAAATTCCAGAACAGTTGGTGCCATCAGGAAGCAAAAGTGAGTAGGATGGATTGAGATCGTGGAGACCTGCCACGCAAACGAGGATTCGAAGTTCTTCATCGGATACATCCATTAGCTGATGTTTAAGGGCGAAGTAAAAACTACACGGATTGTGGTAATCATCTCCTCCCCGGTTACTGAAACACGTTGCTATCCAAGCGGCAACTATCGCTAAAACGTATATAAGGGTATGGTCTATTTTATGAGAGCTGCTAAACATGTTTTTCATTTGGAAATAGCCGGAACCATCAGACCACCAGCAGTGAAGCGGCTGGCCAAATATGGAAACTAAAAGCAGATGTCACGGACGGAGATAATCGAAGCTCATTATTATCTTGTTCCGCTATCGATTCGTATTCTTCGGACGACTCTCTTTAACTCGATTAACACAATTTGAAAGATTTTTTTTTTCAAAATTTGAATTTAACGCAAATGATGTCCGTGTCAGCATTAATAGTATCCGTTCATGAATTAATCTTCTGTATTTCACAAACATCAATTTATGTGATAGGTGAGTATACATATGAAATTCCTTATGCCGTGACATATCTCACAAATGAACCATATTTATGGTAGGAATCGTTTCAACTGATTGACATTACTCCCTTAACACCAAGTTTGTAACCATCAAGATGAATTGTATGATCAGTAATATATTGCTTCCCAGTTTACCTATAACAATACCAAAAGCGTTTTTTTGACTTAAGGGAGATGTCTTGTTTTTGTATCCAAAATGTCTACTTGCATTTTGCATTTTAAACCATTTTGGAATTTCGTTTTCAGTCATAAGTCCGTAAATCTAGCCTAGTCATATTATCTTGCTGCTTTGCTAGAACTTAATCTTTATAATTTATGACGCACAAAATTAGACATAATATAGAATAAAATAGAATCGGAAAAAGACGAGTGAAAGGTTTGAGCAGGTCTGTCTCACCTGATAGCTTCTCATGAGTTGACTATAACGTGATGGATGGCGTCAAAAACGGATATGTATCTTTTCAATTTTCTCTAGTAAGCAATCAGTTCAAATCAAGAATTGAATTCGCACGGAACGATAAACTTTTTGAAAGTACTAGTCGTCCAATCTCGCTGAAATTTGGCGGATAGCAGGGGTGGCTGCTGATAGAAGCACATAGAGAGCACTCCTATGCAATGGACTGGAAACAAAACAAAAATTTACTTTCAAAATCCCTATGTCTTCATTTCAAGAAAGTTGGATAGTACAGAAAACTGAATTACAGTAACTCAGCAATGCGAAATTTACCTCCTCTGGCTCTGTACCTCCTGAAGAATGTGGTTTGGATGGGTGCACCAGACCAATCGAAAACGATTAGGAGCAGCAAGAAGGTCGACCTCGCTGAAGATCGGAGGAAATTTCAGACGATTTTCGGTCTGAATCGGGGCGGACCTTTGAGATTAACCCTTCAGATAGCTCGGAAATCAAGACCTATGAAGGGAACTTGCTATATTGGTTCCTCTACTATTTTACTCTCTCTTCTGAAGGAAGATAGTGGTTCTTGTAAAGTTTTTGTTAGCGAATCAGCTAGAGTTAGCAGGAAGTATGTAGGAAGTTTCTGTACAGTAAACCAATGATTCCAGACAGTGGAACGTCTGCAGCATCAGGCTCAAACGAACAGGGAGGATGGAAGATAAGTTACAGGTAACGGTGTTTCCCTGATATATAGTCTGCGTACACCGGTCATTCTAACTTGGAATAGGGCAGATATTGAGAGTAGGAAGTCGATGATTCTAGACCTATGTCTGCAGCATCAGACTTCGAATCTCTGAGGTGAAGAGAGGAGGTTGAGCAGGTGACTCGATGTTTCCAAAATGCAACTTCAGCGTACATCAGAGTTCTCACTCAAGGAAAATGCTGAAAGGTGTACCTACTATAACCTACTCGCAAGAAGGGTTATCTGGGGTTTTTACAATAAGTCAAGGGTTCAGCTTAAGAGAGAGCTCACTGACCAAGTGAAGTCCGGGGTCAGCGTAAGGGTTGTTATACCTGTTCGTATCCCTTCTTCCTCCTTTCCCTCCCCGAATATAAAGGGCCCGGCCCTTGCGCCTTGGTCACTGCGCTATTCCCGTTTTTTGGCAAAATTATGTGTCTTCCAGGTAAGTTCTCTTACAACCTGGATCACACTCCTGTCGATGATCGTCGTTAATCCTAGCACCCCTGCTTGAAATTGTTGAAGTTGTCAGAGTTTTGCTGACCACTTAGTACAATTTTCTGTTGTTTGCGTGTCAGTTACGTATTGTGATGAATTACATTCCAAACTACTCTGTCCAGCCTGCAGCTAACTCTGGAAACAAAAAGTACGGTAATGTTGATTATCAGAAATTGACCCTGATTTACGTTATTTGCGTATAGTTGAAATTTGTATTTGGGTTTGAAAAACATCTCTTCCGTTCCCATTGTTGTATACCCAGTTGGTCCCTGTGCACCGCCACTGGAGAGCATTCTAGAGAAAACGACTTAAGGCCGGGACACACCCGCTCTGCGGTCTTCCGATCCAGCTCCGATCATGCAGTCGGACGGGTGTCGGAGAGGGCGATGTATTCGAACTTGAAACCCTGTGGTTCACACTTTTCCGAAACACGACCGATCCTACTCCCGTCCGACCGAATTTCGCTTCCGATCCTGCACCGGAATCGGAATCTATTCGTTGTCCAGCTTGCGGGAAGGGTGCAGGACGGCTGTGGTCTCATTTTCCAAGCTCTAGTGACTTAGTTCGTGCCGTTTAGTGGTGGTTTTTCCGAACTAAAATTAAATAACAATGTCTATCAAACCGGAGGAGCAAATTGAGTGTTTGAGGGAATATCCGGTACGTTACGACCAAACATTTTATTTACTTTTGCTTCCAACAAGTTGAAAGTAGACATCGACATTCTAAAATATTGATAGAACTTGGTTTCATCGTCCAAAAGATGAGGTAGCAACGTTGAAAACTCTCCTTCTTCAGGTCTGCTTTTCGAAGCAGCGTGCACCCAGAATCTACTTTTACTTTCACCTCCTTCGGGGTTGACTGTAGATACCCCATGGAAAGCCGTAAACTTTTGGCCTGTTCTTTATCCAATATTGCATAAACCATACAGTGAACATCCATAAACTAAAATGGCACGTATGGTTGCCCTATAAAAACGCAAAGCAACAACAGGATCTGCTCCCCAATGAAGATGTGTTACCATACGTAGCAAGTTAATATATTTTTCAGTTTTCTGGGCGATATATTGTATATGCGGTTTCCATGATAACGTTTTATCTATTTGCATGCCTAAAAATTTTACTACCTTCGCAACTTTGAATGACGTGTTTCCAAGACGAATCTCATCCGCAACAGGTAATCTGCGCTTACGGGAAAAAACACAGACTGCTGACTTGGGTATCGAAATGGAAAGCCCGTTGTTATCACACCATTGCTCCACAGACTCATATGCTTGTCCCAGCAAATTCTGCAGCTCCTCGAAGTTTTCTCCAGTTGCATATAGGCACACGTCGTCGGCATATTGAAGGATACGAACACCATTACCGGTCACAAGGCCCATATCTCCTACATATAGTGCGAATAGTATTGTAGATAAAATCCCTCCTTGCGGAAGGCCAATTTGAGGTAGGTAGGCGAGGGAAGTACATCTCGACCCCGACCCTCAAATAGACGTTACATGCTGACAAGTGTGCCCATCCCTTTCCGATCCCGCACGGATCCGATTTTCGGGGCAATATCGGATCGTAGCTGGATCGGAAGAGTGCAGGACAGGTGTGTCCCGGCCTTTAATCGTTTCATACAGACGTCAACATAACAGCTTTCACGAAATAAGTGAAGGAAAAAAACCAACTGAGGTTTGTGGGGAACCTTACCTTCTGTTGTACTCTTGACTTCCTCAAAGCAGAAATTGGAGAACTAGACTCAATACACACGAGGTTGTGATTCTAACCGATTTCATGTCCCAACCGATGCATCGCGATGTAACAACAATTTCTATTGCTGAGCTTAGAAATGAATTTCCGTTCCATTGATTTGTCAGAGAAAAGAGTAGACACATTATGTTCGACATCTGAGAAGGCTCCTAAGAGATTCGCGGTAAAATAGGGAGAAGCAGCAACGTTGGGAGTATCTTCCATGCTACAGGAATTTATAGCATACAGTTGCGCACCAATTTGCTGGGTTTTTACCCTCTGCCCCTTTAAAACTACTCTCAGCGCTAAGAGAACACTATTAAAAGGGACAATTGGCTAAACTAAAGCAGTTTCTCGGCTCTGTAAGTGCCGCGGGGAACAATGAGTTCTGGCCCAATAACGAGGAACCTTGGTGGAAGACGTTCGAGTTGAAATCCGTGAAATTTAATCCTGCGCCCCATCAGGAGAGCAACTCTGGCAAGCGAGTAATGAGTCTTCCCCCACGTTAATTGGTTCCTTCCCCTAATAAGAAAAGGATCGCGTTTTCTTCATAGAAATAAATCCGGTCGTTCAAACAGGGAACAGGACGAAGATAAGGGTAGGAGTCTGCTCCATGTAATTCAGGGGTTACGTATCACCTCTCCGTGCGCTTTTCTAAAAAAGGCAGTTAAGAGTTTTTTTTTTTTTTAATGTGGATTTTTACTTCAGAAGTTAGTTACAAGTTAGTTTCACTTCAGAAGTGCTGTTATTTATTAATCTTTATTTGTACGACAAAGAGGAACGATGAAGTTTTTTAGTACGTCCCTCTGAAACAAGGCGTCGTCAATAAAGTGACGCCTATTAGAATTGATCCAAGTGGGGGGGGGGGGAGGACTACAAAATGAGAAAAAGAGAAACTGAATACAAATCCGTTTCAGATCATTCCAAGATCTAATCCGTAAAAAAACTACTAATGTGTGACTATATGTCTGTGTGTCTGAATATATTCGGGTACAGATTTACATGGATATTTTTTTGTCCCACCCTTAATTTTTTTCTCCTTGTGTAATAAACCTCGGAGATTTCGGAAATTTCAAAATTTAAAGGAGAAAATAGAGGGACTAATGCAAAAAACACCCCCTTTTTTCAACGAATTTTGTCGACACTACTCAGGTTACGATTCTCAGCCAATTTTCTTCTTCCCAACTCTCCCAGAATTCCAATTCTCACTAGAATTCTCAGAGATTTTCAGTTCTTTTTTTCATTCAGAGTTTGGTGTAATCCTTTTAGTGTACAGGGCATTCGAATCGAGAATGTTCATCAAACAACGCATCAGGAATTGCATAACCTGGCCCCTTCTTGTCGCCTGTTTGTACTGTACCCTGGGAGCGTTTTATTCTTTGTTATGGTTTTGATTCGGTTTGTGAGTTCTCAAGGCATCTTCCTCAGGAAGTACCCTTTTTCGTGCTTTTTGAAGTGATATTTTACCCGAGTTGTGATCATGCGTAAGTTCGCTCGTTACGTTGCCTTTAAGCAGCGCGGCGAATGGTCCGATTTTGTTTACGAGAGTGCCCTTCGACTTTGCGCTATTGACAGACACTTTGGATCAAACACGCCTCATTGCGGACTGCCGTTTTGTTTTTAATTTATTTCACAGCAATATTGATTGTCCCCAACTCCTTGAATTAGTGAATCTCCATGCTCCCCTCCACAATACCACAAGAAATGAGTTATTTTATGTCCCGTCCCAACCTAAAAATTATTTACCGAATAGACCAATTACGAGAGTCCAGAGAAATTTCAACAGTGTGGTCGCAAATGTTGATTTTGATTTATTTTTTGATTCTTTTTTTAAATTAAAAAGATTAATCCGAAATAGGTAGTTAGGTGATTTTTTATTTATTTTATATTAAATTTTAATTTTGTATATGTATTTATTTTCTATGTATTGTCTTGATTTTGTATTATTTGTAAGCGGCTGATATTTGATTTTGTATTCATTTATGTAATTGGGCTTCTGCCCTTATACATTATAAATAAATAAATATATGGGTGATTGTGAAAACATACCTGAGGAAATACCGCGGAGCAAAAGAAAGAAAACCGGCAATGTTTGGGCCAAATAACCAAATCAAGAGGAATAGTGGCAACCCGTCCAACAAAACCATAACAATTATAAACTACGTACCACATTAAATTATTCAGATCGGACTTTTAGTTTAGAAGTAACGTCGGATATAAAAACTCTCTCTATAAGCAAAATGCCACGATTTGAGCAAACTGCCCTATTTAATGTATCAACTAACACAAATTTTTAGATTACGGCAAAATAAACCTTTTCAAAATTTGAAAATCAATCTTACACCAGTTGTGGGTTACAGTTTATCCCCGGTCGCCTGCGTGAACAATATGGGTGATTTCTTTATGGTTCACTAACAATATTTACTAACGAAATCAGATGAAAGCTTTAGCATGTAAGCTTGTTCCGAAGTTTCCGAATTCACAACATGCACGTACAGACAGACAGACAGGCATGCATCTAAAAATTTTCAAAATGATGTAAAAACGGAAATTCTGTAGTGGAACATTAATTTGGGGAAATAAATTTTTCATAAAAGAATTGGCCTCATCTTCTTCCCAGAATATTTTTAAATCTTTGAAATTTGGCAATTTATAAAATTTTTCATCGTTTCATCATAACGGAAGACACGCGGAGCAGCAAAACTGATTAAAATAATAGGTAAAAATAATGGTGTCCATGTTCAGTGCTACGAAGCCATTAAAAAGCTGGACAAAAAATATTATTAAGCTGATTGGAGAGATTCATCGAGTGAGTTTATTATTCAAACACAAAATTATGAATAATTGACCAGTGTGATAATTTCCAGCGGTTCCACGCTGAATTATTTGTTCACTAAATTGGTAATTACGATGGTTCATTTATTTAGTAATTCATAATAAACTGACCTCTATCTTAACTCACTAATCATTGATTAGGTGGTTCATTTAATTGGGTAAACTTCGAGTTAATTAGATTTAACCCGCAGACCTCCTGGTCAGGTCAAATTTCCCTGTCGCCGACCGTGAGGCTTTGCCTCTTTCGTTTCAACACGACCAATTGATTGATTAGGATTCATTAAATGTACAAGGATGCGCCAAAGGCAGACGTAAATCATAAAACTAATTTTACACAACTTTTGCCCAACATCAATTTTCTTAACAATTTTTAAAATGCTGCAATCTATTACTGAGAGACATATTTCTGTGTATGAGTTGGTGAGGAACATTAAGTTAAGACACTGATGTTGACGGATTAGATATCACTTTAAAATTACGTTTTTATTATAGTAAGAAGGACAGTGGTGCACAATGAATACAGATGAGGGAGGTTTCATAAAATGTTGACATCATTAGGAATTATTCCGCCAAATACCGGAATACCTACCTAGCGGAGGTTCTGTCACATGAACCACTCCATCAAGGTGGATCCTTGATTCGCGATCCAGGATTAAATTAATCGATCAGATCAGATGGATCTGCGACATTCTGTGTTAGATAACCCTTTTATTATCGCATTACACGAAATGGACTGTATAACCTACAATGCTTCTTAGGTGAACTCGGAAAACCAGTGGAAATCCCATTGAAATGTAAA
Organism: Creontiades dilutus; assembly: GCA_031894815.1. Classification (NCBI taxonomy): domain Eukaryota; kingdom Metazoa; phylum Arthropoda; class Insecta; order Hemiptera; family Miridae; genus Creontiades; species Creontiades dilutus. The sequence goes on along the minus strand of JAVIWC010001263.1, from coordinate 149,895 downwards.
TAGATTAAATATAAATACAGGCAAAATAATGATTCCGTGGTTTTATTCAACTAAATTGAAGCTTGGGAGATGGCGTTATAGAGAGTATTATTGTACAACAGGAACCGTGCTATTTGGTTCTTCCGTATCATACTCTGACAATCATATCTTACAAACAAAAACTGCAAATTTTTTCACTGGGGTTCAGTGCAGTTAAGTTAGATTACTTGCAATTGATTCCAAAGGCAAATATACATGGAGAAAAGCCATGAAGACGACCGTAACGAAGGTAGAAAATGCTCGAGTTTAAACCGATAAATTGAGGTTAGATGATCCGTTCGAAGCTTTTCTCTGAAATCTCTGGACTAAAAGTTGATGAAACTTTTGTCAACAATCACAATGAACCGGAAACAATCCTGAATCACTGCCATTTATCTCCAGCAACCCTTACGGGGTTTATTAAAAAAACTTTCGAAATAAGGCTATTGTTTTTATGGTCGTTATTGGTTGACATCCCTTCAAAAAATCGAATAAGTTTAATCGAACGAATTCCCGATCATTCGTTCACTCTCCTAGAGCACTAGATGTTCGACAGTGACAAAAAACGTCAACACGCATGTGAATGTGAAAATGTCGGAACAGGTCAAAAATATTCTAGTATTTTCTATGGAATTTCGTTGGTAGGTGCTTTATTTTATTTCGTTAAATTCAAGTTGTTCTATTTGTAAATGTCACCACCGTGTCGATATGCGGTATATTGCATCATTGTAAGCATTAAAATAGGTACCAGCTTTTATTACGTACGGAGAGTCTCATAAAGTGATGGTGTTTACACAGTTACTTTTGATGAAGTCGCGAAGACACACTGATCAGCTGAAGGGCTTTTGTAGCCTTAAATGTGAATTAATGCAGCAAATTAAGGGAGGGTATGGCCAGAGTTGAGATCCCCAGGTGCAGTGGCACTTAGGGGAACTACTTCCCTTCAAGTACCTGATAAACGCTGCAAATTCTTTCACTGGGGTTTATTATTCAATTGGCTTTCGTTCATGATTCGAATTTCTACTATGATTTGGAGTGTGGCTGTTTCGCAGGTGATAGATCGATTATTGAATTTCAGGAGATATGCATAGAGCACGCAAATCTATTCTCAAACAAAATACCTATCTGGATTGTTCAGTTGATCATATTTGTGTGCCTCCTGAAATTCAATAATCACTCTATCATCTGTGAAACACGCACACTCCAAAGCTTAGTAGGAATTCAAATCATGAACGCAAGCCGATTGAATAATAAACCCCAGTGAAAGAATTTGCAGCGTTTCATGCACATCAGAATGCTTCAACCCGTGTATCGGCTACAAAGCCCTTTAGGAGTTCACTCCAGTCTCCACATTACTACATCACTACATCACTAGGTTACTGCGATGAAAACATAAACAATAATAAACCAAAAAAACGCAAATTTTGCAAAACTGACAACCCTTAAAGAATTGGGACGTTGTCGGACCAATATTGATTTTTCCTGAAAATCGCAGATTTTTTGCTCCAGCCGTTTGGGAGAAATCGTGCGTACGGCGTACGGCGGACGGACGGAAAAATTTTTATTGTAACCGCAGATTCGGATTCTACACCCTTTGAAACGTAAACCATGAAATTTTCAGGGGGGTTAGAATTTTTTTTCCAGAGCGATTACAATGGTTTATTATTGAATAATAAACCAAAACTCGATAATAACTTTCGATACAAGAAGGTAGTTTCTCGTTTGTTTCGGATAATGATTAGTTAGTAGTTAGAATTGAATGAAACCATTTGCTCGACAATCTTCCGTTCGTTAACCATCGGATAAATCTGCCAGATAGACAGTTTGGGTACTGCCCCGTCCTTTATCCGATGGTAGGTGAAACGCTTATAATTATTATTGTGCTGCATGGATGGCATTTTCAATATTAACCTTTGTTTTCGACTGAACGAAGAAAAATGTTATCCGCCCTCCCCCTGAAACTTTGTTGGTTCACGTTTCAAGATATAGTATTAGTGTATAATTGTGTGTTACCTCTAAACACCTCAAACCCAATCCACCAACTCATAAAGATCGGTGCACGCCACCTCATGAGTGTAGTGTTTTCAAAATTGTGAGAACCATAGCCCGTTTTCACCTCATAATTCCCACAACCTCAATTCCGCGGCCCCGCAATTCGCGTAGCTTCGCATTACCCCTAAGCACTATTCCTAATATCCGGGCATATGAGAATTGCTCTCGCTTCGTCGAAATTTGCATCGGCGGTTTTCCACAGCCCGATCCCAAATCCCTTGACGATTGCTCAGGCCTTCATTTCGAGAACCAAAATCTCATCTGCTGGGAAGTGCTCTCTGCTCATAATAACCTCCAGTTCTCTAATTAGCCGCAGAGAAAATTATTTCATCTCCCAGGACACTTGTTCCGTTTATGGTTTCCAGGCTTATAAGTTGTGGTCCTTATACGAAATTACTGCTCTCATTTGAAACGGAGTCCTCATATTCCTAGAACTCGTTTTTCATTTAGGGACTTAGTTGATTGGACGCTTTAAATTTCGGATTTTATTGCGCTCACTCGCTCATTAAGGGAATACATGTCCATTAATGACCATAAAACCTATTCATCAGTTCACGCCCCATACTCTCCTTCAACTCAGATAGAAGCAAAGGTTCAAAACAAGGATTAGAATATATGATTTCGCGAACAATGTGTCAGACTCAAACTCGTTAAGTTTTAGGAATTAATGAAGAAAAAAAATTGAAACAGGAAATCACTTTTACGTTTATACAGTGTCCCGAAATTATTTCATTGAACTTTAAGGCTCGATTCTGGATCTACAGGGAGTTTAAATGTGATTTGTATCTTTGTGTATTCTTCCTTTCTAATTGGGATCAAATAATATTTATACAATAATAATTTATTATATAAAATGAACTGTCTGAATCTGGATGGGTAAAAAAAGTAGGCTACTGCTCCTACTTCCGCATGCGTTGCGGACTTCATCGGGTGAAGTTGCTTGTCTTCTTGCCTGACTCTCGTCTTCTGTCCCAGGTTACAAATTTTCTTATAAACTAAATGACTTGTTCAGAAATATATTCTACTATCTGCCACAGAATACAGTTCAAAATTCACAAAGTTTGGTTTCAACAATTAAAGACATTCAAACACCTCCAAATGCCAAACTTGTTTCTTTTGATTTGGTGAGCCTGTTTACTGATATCGATGTAGCTAGGTGCAAAGAGGTGATAAATGGGCACCAATATAATGGCCAACTGGTCTCACTGGATGCATTTTGTGGAGACAAGATAACGTAGGAGCAAGTGGGTTAATTTCAGGAATGTGCAAACCAAACTCAGAGACAATTAAATTCCTTTTAGCAGAAAATCAACAATTTGTATCCTTTTATCAAATTCACCCTTGAATAGGGAGGAAATTAGTTGAACTTTTTTGACTTGTCCATCTCATTGATTAACAAGAAGCATGATTTCTCCATTTATAGAAAAAATACGGATAGTGACATAATTATATTATTTATAGCACTTCAAATCATCCTTTAGTTCATAAACATGCCGCTTTCCATAGCACGATCAACATTGCACTGTCCATACCAATGAATGATAAAAATTTATTGAAAACAAAATCTGTTATGAAAAGTATGGCCGTGAAATAATTATTTATAATCCATTATAATGGATATAGGGAAAACTTGTTGATTTCATTTGGAATAAAGTTCTTAGGAAAAGAAGGAGAAAAGGGGTGTGTAATAGAGAGAAATACCTAGAGTTGGAAGAGAAAAAGTGGAATAGTATACCTTGTTATGGGAAAATTTCAGATAAAAGTGGTAAAATCCTGTCATCCAAAAGTTCCAATGTTGGGTTCAAGAATCAAAATAATTGAATTAATTTGATAAAATTAACTTTCAGGATAAAAGTGGGGTTTATAAGCTAAAATGTTCATGTGGGCTTGAGTACTGTGGTCAAACTGGTAGGAAATTCAGGGGACGAATAAAAGAGCACGAAAAGGATTTCAGGGACAACAAAGGTGATTCTTCCTTTGCAAGTCATCTGGGTGAGTCCAATCATAGCTTTATTTCTAATCTGACAAACAGAAATTATGTAGAATTTCCTCACTTTTGGCCAAAAGGAGGTATGTTAGATGTGCTAGAAAAATTCGAAATTGTTAAGAATGATTTGTCAGGAATATGTTTAAATGAAGTTATTCCTCAATATATTCAACCATTATTGGGTCCATTCTTGCAAAAAGTTAGGTCCCCCTCTCCATAATGTTATCGTTTGTGCCCCTTTCACTACGTAAGCCTTGAGCGGCATTGGTTGGTCCTCCCCGTCCCTTTCACTTCCCTGAACTAATAGGATTCAATCTCCTTTCACCTGGGTCTATGTAAGATGTGCTATCTCTGATCTACTTGCAATTCGTGTTTGTTACTGATGATGACCTAACCGTCGAATGCGATTTAACTGTGTACTCATTATTTTCGTGGAAATATAGACAACGTTCTATTTTACTCCGTTTTTATTGAAATAGGTTTCCACAACTTCGTCGCGAGTGACTTAGTCCGTTTAAGATTAAGGTGGAAATCGGATCTCTTAAAGTACCCAGAAGGGACCGCTCTTTGGGTTGTGTAGGATTTAAACCCACTAAAACCTCATATTCCTTTCCCACGACGAAACTCGGCCTGGAACTGTTCAACAATTTACTTCATACCAAGTCTTTGGGATGTATTTAGTCCTCTCGTTTCATAGATAGCCTCTTCTGTCTCTCCCGTGCTTGGGTGATATTTTTCTGCGGGATGTCTTCGACATAGACAACTACAGAGGTCCAATGCTCCTCTCTGTCAAGCATTTTGGCAAATATATTCTCCGGTGTCATGTCCTCAGATGGTATTTCCGAGTCTGTAGCCATCTTCGTTGTGTTTTCCACTGCTTACACACAATGTGTGAAATACATCATCATCTTCTACATCACAGTTCGGACTAGTTGGATCGTCTGATTTCCCCATTCTGTGAAGGTTGGAGTAAAATAGTACGAGTCCTGAGAGAAATTGTGTAAAGGGCCAGTAAAGGGGAGTGTCTTAGAGCCAGTACTCTACCTCATGTACACACGAGACTTACCCCAACAAGAAGGCACAACTGTTGCCACCTTTGTGGATGATGCGGCTATCCTCTCTGTTGAAGATGATATAGAAGTTGCAACACGCAAACTACAGGCGTCTACTACTGAGGTTTCTAAGTGGACCAAGATGTGGAGAATGAAGCTGAACGAATCAAAATCAGCCCACATCAACTTCACTAACCGAAAAGTACCAATCTTGGATGTTGAGATCAATTCGAATAAAATACCGCTTACTGAAGCAGTTAAATACTTGGGTTTGACACTTTACTCCAAATTAAACTGGAATAAACACATAGAAAAGAAGAAAGAAGAACTTAAAATCAAGTACAGAAGGATGTATTGGCTAATGGGAAGAAATTCCCATCTCTCTCTTCACAACAAACTGCTTATATATAAGCATATCCTTCGCCCTATTTGAACCTATGGGACACAGATCTGGGGCTGTGCCAAGAAATCAAATATTAAGACAATCCAAACCTTTCAGAATAAAATACTGAGAAGTATAGTTGGAGCCGCTTGGTACATGCGAAACTATGATATTCATCGAGATTTGAGGATAGAGACAGTCTATGAAATTATTGAAAAATACGCAAGGAAGCATGAACATCGCCTCCATAGACATGAAAACCCGGAGTTGCTCCACGTTTTGGACAACGAAGGTTAAATCTGACGTCTCAAACGAAACAAACTACTGGATTTAGTTGTGCTGCGTGAATAGAAGTGCAATCGAACTCAGTGCTATTTAATTGAGCTATATAATAAAGGGCTAGGTTTTGCTGTAAACCTACCCTCTTGGAGTGTACCTATATTGATAGGTAAAATTGCTAGATGAAATGTATTTGATTTTTCAGTTGCAATTAACAAATCACGGAAAAAATCGATATAATGCAGTTTCATATGAATATAATTGTAATAGGGAGATTGCCAGTAAATTTGAATAAATACACTACGTCCAATCAAGCATCAGCGAAACTTTTTTTTAAAAAATCGCTCCCACTCTCTCGTTCTCTGCCTCGTGTGTTCAAAATCACAGTTGGAGCCCAATATGTCCATTAGGTCACTCTCGTCATTTTATCAGCTTTGAGCACAAGTCGGAGATCCTGAGAAATGACTTGAGACTAGTTAAGAAAGGAAGCGGGTAGTGACAAATCGCGTGCCTCGACAGATTTGACTCGTGTGAATGGATTAGGGCACCGCTTCGTAATCCAACACCGCCGTTGTAGTGAGTAATTTCCCCTCCTCACCGTCTAATTTGCTTCGTAGGATACGCGCGTGATGGAGCGGAAAAGCGGAGGTTTCGTGGGATCCGGCTGGAGCCCGACGGCGGAGTTCGAGAGGAGGCAGCGCGGCACTCGGGACCAGTGTTGGCAACCTTTGGCCACCAAATACCGTGTTAAACGTTTGATAATTACCGTACATTCTGGTACATCATTATTTGAACTGCCATTTACAGCCACGAACCCTAATACTTCAGAATTGCCTCAATTCCTACCTCCTTTATATCCTAATTAAAACGGTTTAGCACTAATGTAATAATATTAACATATGTTAACGAATCAGTACACATCTTAGAAAGACTTTCGTTTTGTGTCTGTCTGTCCGTCCGTATGTTTATCTGTGCATCTGTGTTGTGTCTGCAAATCCTTGTAACACTCTTAATTTCAACAGTTTCTATCCTATTCCGGTGGGATTTTCAAGTGCAGAGCGGGTTAGGGTATAAATGGCCCCTATGATGTCCATCGCTCAGAAACGAATACTTCTTTCTGGACATGCGCAAACTTAAGATCCACCAAGCCTTATTTCCTCAAGCTTTAGCAACATTAAACTTTGTAGGGTAGGTACTCAGGAATATACTGTCATATGATATCATATGATTTACAACATGATCTTATCACTAATACCCACCAACCAGGGTTGGAAAATAAGAGTTCCTCACTCTGTCGGATCGTTAAAAATCACGATTTGATTTTTAAATTGAAATATTTTTCAAACTAATCAGAGACAAGTTGAAGCATTAACACTTTTTGGTTCAGAATCATAGAAATCACAAATAAATCTGTCTTTTCTGTTTTATTTTAAAGGTCCAATTAATTAATGTATTCAATCAAAATATGAAACTTATGAAGTCACCTCTATTCAGTATGTCAGATCGAACAGGAACGAAATGAGACCCAAGGGCCTTCACCTAATCCCGAAATTCCATATCTTGTGATTGGCTTCTAGATTTCTAAAGACAGCAGTCGTCTTAAATATAACTCCGTGAACACACACATTACACTTTGCACAAAACAGAGCTGATATCAAAACTTCCGAAAGCTTTGCATGTTTCAACTTGGGTCACCTAATTTCCTTTAACAATTTACCTCAAAACATCATCCAACCTTCCAAATTTCAGCTTTTTAGTTTGATTAGGACAAGAGATAGCCGTTACAATCATATACGACCTATTGATATCAATACCTCCAATGGTTCGTACTAAGAACGACTCGGCAACGATTCCTATAATTTAGTACCAACTAGACCTCAATTGCGGTTTTGGGCCCAAGTTTAATCAACTTTCGACCAGTAGTTTAGGCTAAAAGCTCTGAACAGCAGATTGTTTGTTTTCTTGGTTGATTAATCACATCCCTTGTTGAAAATAATCAATCAAAATTGAATCTCTCATAGCTGTTTATGAAGTTTTCACCTTATAAGACGTACCAAAGTTGAATAGGTATTCCTATTTAATAGGTATTTTTGAAGGAACACACAACTACCGACAAATACGATAATTAACGAATGGTTGGTAATACTGCTTGGAAATAGAAATGAGGGTAAGTGTGATTATGGGGTAGGAGGGGAGTAATTTGTCAGGTGAAGGGAGAACGAAGGAGCAAAGGAAGTTGAAGAGAGACGCAGGGAATGGAAATTACAGTGAGAGAATCGCGAGATCCCGCATCCCACGTGGGCAACGAACCGAGAGAAAGCGTGGGGTTTCAATTCATTTGCTTAGATGGGCAGCGAAGCTCAACAGATCAACAACCTCCGTTTATTTTCATCACATTGGAGATCGAATGTCGAACTCCTCCACTTTTTACGACTCATCGCTTTGTGGTTTATTGTTTTCCGTAATGAACCTTTGTAAGGGAAAAGCCTCAATAGTGGACACTTCGGAAAAAAAGTTGTAGAATAAGGATTCGGGTTGAGCAGGGCACTTGAATCTTTTTGGATTAACTAAAGTAATAGCCTAACAAACGTGATGAACCAAAAGAAAACGTTAGGGCCAAAATGAAAAATAATAACTTGACATTACAAACAACCAGTCTGTGGGTGGAGTGATGTTGATCAGGACGCTGTGCAAAATGCTAAGGAATAGAAAGTATGTTTTAAGCAATGTTCACATATAATATTCAAATATTTGTGCCCATTGGTTTGAATATATACTTCAGTAACTAAATTGACGATTTTCCAGTCTCCTAACTCCGTTAATATTGATAAAGTGGGCTTTTAAAGCATGTCCACTTCTAGTACAACAAAAATGACGGATGCTCCGGTAGTGGACATCCCTGTTCACTACTGCTGCAACTTCCCCTTTTCACGAAAGGATATTTTCTTACTTTTCTACTGGTTAATTTGTATTGGAACAAGCTCTCGGTACGATTTTCAAATGAATATAGTGTTGCGGAACAGAGGCGGACAGGGGGTGTCCTCTACTAGTGCAAGAGATGTCCACTACTAGTCCATGAGCTATCTTCTACTTATACATGAATTGTTCTCTACTGGTGCTCACTTCATTCTTCCAGTTGAATGGAATTCTTTTGTTTTACTACCGATTAGATATATACATGATTTTAAACGAGATTTTACGTCGTCTTGTTGATATCTACGACGTGTCCACTACTGGGTCATGAAGTGTCCACTACATCAACACTAGAAAATTTTAGATGTCCACTACTGGTGTTTTCTGTTATTCCACAAAATTTGACTCTATTTCTTCAAACATTTATAAAATTGGTGTTTCCTTTGATTAAACTCAACTAAAAATGTCTGAAGAACGTGTAGACACCCAAAAAAAAATTTGAGAGCTAAAAATTTATGAGGTAACACAAACAATCACACAAGATTTTCTTAACATGTCCACTACTGGTGCTTTCCCCTTAGTCGATCATGAAGAAACCGTGTGTTTAACATTAAAACGCTGCGAATTATTTCACTGGGGTTTATTATTCAATGGTTCATGATTTGAATTTCTTCTAAGCTTTGGAGTGTGCGTGTTTCACAGGTGGTAGAGCGATCAGCGACAGTTTTATATGTACCCCAAGAAATTATATCTCTATATCAACCAATCTATGTAGTCCATTCAAACACAAAGGTAGAAAATCAATATGAGTTGAAGAAAGAAAAGAGAACAAGATAGAGTGAAAAAGGGGTACAGGTTTTTTTTTCTTTTAAGAGAATGGTTAATGCCGCATAAAGATGTGGAATTTCATGGAGGTGATATATCAAAAATGGAAAGCTGTTTCATACTCTCTGGTAACTGAGCATAACGACCTTCAGTGAAAAGCTGGAGTCTTCCATTAATCATCTCTTTATCTCGACAACATCCAAAACTTCTGCTTCAACGAGAAAATTGAAAAGTTCAAGAGGAGCGGCGGGGGTCTTTCCGATTGCCGGAGTTGAACTTCATTATTAGTTCCCTCTAAAGGTTAATAATTAAATTGACCATCAAAAGTTGTTTTGGGTCGACAAGAGGGATCGCTGATAGGAAGTTGTGATGACGGCGAGGGGGGGCGGGCGGAGGCTTGTATATGTTGGAGAAGTGCCGAAACAATTAGAGAGGGGGTTGAATGAAGTGGTGGCGAGTGGAGTGGACGTGGGGGATCGTAGGTAGCACGTGCTACTCGTCAGATTTATGAGGTAGAAGCTCCGGTCTCATTAGAGGTAGGTGCCTCGCCCTTGCCCTGCCTCCCCTCCCGTCCTCAACTACCTTCCAATCGAGGGTCTAATATCCGCTAACGAGTGCTACTCCGCTATTCCATTATTATACTATGTTTAACCCCCTTCGTCCACCTCCGATATTAGGGGTAAAACATAATTTCGAACTTTGGTTGGTTCATGCTGGCTCGTCGCGAGATAATGCAACCGTATCCCAAATGGTAGTCTGCACTGTGTGATGGATATGGCTAGTTGGCCCCTTCCCGATTTTAGAATCTGTTGCCTTGGGAGATGAACCGGACGCCTGCAAGCGTCTGATTCAACTTCTGAGCGTGGCAGAGCATTACTTGATGCATCCATCTGCTCGGAAGGGGCAACTATACCATTCCATCACTGATTACCCTGCTGCCCCTATTTACTAGGGATGCGATATCGGAAGAAAAATATCGATATCGGTATCAAATGATATATCAATTAAAAATATCGATATCCTATATATATCGGAAGAAAAATATCAATATCCGAAATTATCGGTCAAAAATATCGGAACATTCTCTTCAGTTTTGATCATCGAACTTTTCACGTTAACTCTTTCACGTTAAATGACAGAATAATCTTCAATACTATGATCAGATTAAATATCAACTGTGAATATAGTATAAACTAAATGAACCTATAAAGTTTATAGGGTCTAAAAGTGTGAACAAGTTGAATAGAGCAGCTTGCTGGTCAAAGAAGAAGAAGAAGAAGTACAGACAGAAATCAGATATTTATAAGGATATTTATAGATATTATAAGGAAGAAGGAATGTAGGATTTATAATTACCTGTTTACATTAATAAAATCTGCAAAATCAAGCACGCATTCATTGATTTTTTTTTTGTCTCATCTGTTCATATTTTAATACTTGCGCTAGCTACCCAATTCATTTCTCAGTTGAGTTTTTAAAAACCGATAATATCGCAAGGAAAATATCGATATTCCGATATTATCGATATCCCTACTATTTACTCGCAATTCCCCCCCCCCCCCTGTGGCTGTATGCCCTTAATATGATCAATTTTTAAATTGACATTCCCTTGCCCAACTCACTGCTAGCCCCCTCCCCCCCCCCACCGGCTTTTCTCAGAGCCCAGGGAGTGTGATGGATATGGCTAGTTGGCCCTTCCCTATTTTAGAATCTGTTGTGAGTCTGGGTGAGCTGTGAAGTTCAAACCTGCGATTCATGAGAGATAACACGTGAAGTGACACGTAAGGCAGAAAATACGCGAAGAATGTTCAATCAGAAGAGAGTTCAGGGTGACGTAATCTAAACAGTTCTCATAGTTTTGTGAGAAGGATACCTCTGTTTTGCAACATAATCAACGGTAAATGTAAATGCAAGTACTTGTAGTTCGGATTGATAAATGCCCGATGTAACACACAATCACTCACTGTTAGAACCCCTGGAGGTATCATCGCTCCCCCAATCAGCATTCCTGTCTCAAAACAGCGCAAGAACTTTCGTGCATGATCTCCTTCTCAGAAAGTATCCCAACGCCATACCAATATATACGGACGGATCGCTCAACGATAATGGCGTGGGTTGTGCCTTCTTCGATTCCTAATACTGGTGAAAAAACAATACCGTCTATGGGACAAGGCTTCCATCTATTCGGCAGAGGCGTGTGCCATAAAGCTGGCTTTGAAGTATGTCATGGACTCCAACATCTACCACCACCCCCAAGTCATTATGATTTCAGACTCCAAATCGGTATTATCCAAAATGAAGAAGGTAAATCCCACTGTAAGATTGAACTACATAGAGAGTTCCTTTCTTCCAGTTGAACCTTCGCTCAGTCAGTAAAGTATCTGAAATCACACTCACCGGCGTCGAATACGGTGGAAAATACTTCTCCTAACAGTATATTTGTCGATAGAGGCTTACTTAAGCAAGTAAGAATAACGACATCGAGGAAGCAATAGTTCTCGAAACAATCACCGCCAAAGATTGCTTCTATTTCGTCATAAACATGATGATGAAACAAGCTGCAGTTGCTGGAACCGCTCCATGAAATGAATGTGCAGTTCTCTATATTTACTTGTCTAGTAATCAAGTAAGTAAAAGTAATTGTATAAAATGTGTTTGTTTTATTGGACTGTATGAACAACTTTCATTCGATTGAAATGAGGTTTGATTCGTTTTAAAGAAGTGTTCCATTGGGTTGAAAACAGTTCCATTCGGTTGAAAAGCAGTTTTATTTTATTGGCAAATAGTTCCATTAGGTAAGAAAGAGGTTTCATTTGATTCGAACAAGATTTCAATTGGTAGGTAAGAGGTATCACTTGGTTGGAACATTTTATTTGGCCGGAACGAAGTTTGACTGAAAAATGTGTACGGCATGTCTAAAATTGACTGTCCCATACCGATCATGCTCGTTGTAACTGTCTCTTATTGCTTCCGAGTCTACCAAGGTAGCGGAAGCATTGTTTTCACTTTCGGAATGCGAAAATTTTTTTGTCTCCAAAATCAAAAATTCCACTCGCATTTTGCGTTTTAGACCTTTCTGAACAATTTTGGTTCCGTGTCTGTCTGAGTGTCTGTCTGTCAGCAAATCCTTGTTACGGGCAAAACTACACGAAGTTATATTCCGATTTTGATGAAATTTTCAGGGGTTGTTCGGTTTGATGTGTAGATGGTCCCCTATAAATTTCATGACCTCCGGGTCAATAGTAGCTTCTGCGCATGCGCAAACGTGAAATCCTTGTTACGCGCATAACTCCGGGAGTTCTTGACTAATTTCGATGAAATTTTCAGGGATTGTTCGGTTTGATGTGTAAATGGTCCCCTATAAGTTTCATGACCTCCGGATCAATAGTAGCCTCTGCGCATGCGCAAGATATATACAGCCACTGTGTGGAGGGATGTGTGTTGGGTACTTTGCAACGACGCTGCAGTCAACCCAACAATTTTTGATCCGTCATTGAACGATGCTTATATTTTATTTTTAGAAATGTCATAATAATTATTTATCACTTCAGTCATCTGTCCATTCAGCGTCAATGTCAATTTTTATTGTTAGGTATATTTCATAGTTTGTTCAATAGTTGAACATGCCGACCTTTATTTTCTCAAGTTATGCTCCTGCATAACAATAAATTTACCCTAATTCAATATTTACTCCGCCTAATTGAACGAAGTTCTTTACTCAATAATAATTTTCAATGATCTATACAGTCATGTTATGGATACGAGGAAGCTATGTGCCACACCAACTTGGCACACGTTTTTCTTCTTCGATGCCGCAAAACGATTGAAATTTGTTAAATTTGACCGCCAGAGAAGGAATAATCGGGAAAACCACGTTTGAGAGGGAAGTTCGTGAGGTTGTAGAGATTAGGAAGTTCCGTCCAAGAGAACGTCCCGAATGTTAGGCAGTCGACGCTCCCCCCTTTTCGCTTTATAACTTTCACGTAAATTTTATCTAATCCCCAGCGGTCGCACACATAACTCACTTAGAAGCGAAGTGAAGGACGATCTCGAGGAATAATGCTGCCCCGTTTATCAGGTGATGGATGAGATGCGGGCGCTGCAGCTGGGACCGATATGCTTCCACATAATCCACCGCAATGGGCCCCCGGGCTCAAGTCCGAGGGCCGTAAGCCTTCACGCCGCCGGCATAATAATTATGTCGGGGAGGTTGAAGGACCGATCTCGTGATCAGGATTCAACGACGAACATGGCGTCGCTTTATGATTTGATATACATTCTCGGGCTGTCAAATTTATCAAATTTCAATCGTTTTGCGGCATCGAAGAAGGAAATAAGAGACAGTTACAATGAGCATGATTGTGCCAATAAATGTTAAATACCAGCACTGTTTAGGCGCACAAAAACTGTTCATTTTGTAACTTACGACATATTTTCTTAGTAAAAATGCGCCTTTCAAACCAACAAACGCTGCATAAAACTTATTACCTACTTGTTTTCATCTAGGTATATTAAAACAATTTTGTATTACATTTTCAGTTTTTCCAGCAAATGTTTCAACGCGAAGTTCTGAATGTTTTGGTTGACAGTGAACAATTTTTTAAGGTACTATTCAGCTCAACATAAATCAGTTATTTGATTTTTACTTGAGTAATATTTCGGAGAACTGTACGACGAAATCGATTGAGGGGTTTCTTCATAAAACTTATTACTAGTTTTCATCTAATGTATGTTTATGTAAAACAATTTTGCATTACATTTTCAGTTTTTTTCAGACAATAACCAAACAAGTTTTAACGCTGCTAGAGAACCTTCTGAATGTTTTGGTTGACTTCGCTGTGCAGTTTAAAATAGATTTTAAAGATTACTATTCAGCTCAACATAAATCAACTTATTTGATTTTTCACATTTTACTTTTTCTCGAGTAATAATTTCAAACAACTTTATGGACGACGAAATCAATTGGATTTGTCTTGACTAGGATTTTTCTTTCGTTTCGGCTCAATAAATGGTGTTTATTGTTCTTCGAAACGTCTCTCTCTTGCAAAGCGGCAGTTCAAAGAAAGTTAAAAACCGCTGATCTAGATCGACAAACGCTCCGATATGAAAAATGATAACTTTCAGGAATAGTTTTAGAATAGTTTAAGGAAAAGTTTTTCTGTCTTTTATTATTCAAGAAACCTTTTTCGTTGGCTTGAGAGTGACTAAAATTGAAGAAATCAAAGCAAAAAAGTTGTTATTTTACTTAAAAGGAATTGGGGTATGTAGCACCCACTATGCATGAAATTGATAGAAAAACTACTATGCTGATCTAGGGTTAATCTAGCAGTCAATCGAAGCATGTTGCTTTTTTTTTAGATATATGTACCTATTTAATTGATTTTCGGCTCGACTCCCCATGGAACTTGATAACGCTTATTTTTATCATACATAACATGAATGTTATATTTAATGTGATAGATAACCACGTTAAATGTAAGGATAGTAATTTGATATATTCGGTCGATTGAACTTTTTGGTTCCAATATCCGCTACTTGAGTAATTACTCACTTCCGTGCAAGACATCTGACTAATGATGGGTATGATGGGTGCCTCAATATAGAGGTGGGAAATGGAATAAGGGTGTTATTTGATTAATTGAATTGTGGCTCAGTTAGTATACAAATACAAAAATTGTAATAAGAGATGCGAGACCTTTCCAAAAAGCGGGGAACGGTTTACGGGATACGCCGCTTGTACAATTTGCGAAAGATGGACATAGTAAGAGATCATTTAGGTTTTTCCCTATCGTTACTCAGGAAGGGAAATTGGAATTTGGAAAGTTAAAATTGAGGCAAAGATTTCAGTGTTAGGATTATCTAATTAATTCAAACAGCCCAAACCGATAGCTAACGCTTTTACGCAACTGGCATAATAATTGAATGTGATGCGATCAGAATTCAACGTTGGATAACAGCGATGGATGCTTTGTAATTAGTTTTAATTGGGATTTTCGGTGAGAACTTTCCGAAAATGAGCGAAATAATGGCAATAAAATGGGTCAGGTCTCTCCAGAAGCAACAAGTTACCGTGACCTCACGAAAAATTCATTTCTTCTCCCTTATTAAAAACTAATTAAAAACGTTTAGGGAGGTGAGCTCATTATTATGTATATTTCAAAAGTTTGAACTTTTCAGTCACAGAAAGTTTCAATAATTCAAGTTTTCGTATTTTGGAAGAGGAAATACAGTTAAAGTATGGAGCCTGCATCAATAATCGTCAACCATTATCGCAAGGATCAATAATACAGCAGGAACCTCGATCTATCTAATCTACCCAATCTATCGGATTCGTAGAGAATGATATCATGTTGGACTAGTGAGTTACAAGTTTCAAGATTACCAAATGGATCATTTTGGCATGACGGTATAGAAAGTGCCAATACCTGAAAATATGAGTATACGTTACTAAACTAACAATGGATGAACAGATTTCAAGAAGAAGCACCACCAGTCCAACACTCAAAGGAACTTGCTTCACAGTTCTCAAATTGGCTAATCACATCAAACCTCGAAAGAAGGCCTCTGTAATGACCTACGATGAGGTAATTCGCATAACCTCAGGTGCTGTCAATCAGCAAGCAGGTGTTGTCGCGTGGTCATTGATAAACTGAGAAACAGCGGTAACAGCGCACTTTCTTTTTTCTACCGTACCCTATCTTCAGAAATAAAAATTCCAAGGGTTGGAGGGAAGAAGAGGAAGAAAGAAGCGGCTGGTAACACATTTGCTGGGCAGTCATACTGCGGTTGATTCATTTGCTTCAAGCGAATGATCGAAATGACAACATTGATATCGTGAAGTACCTGTATATTAAACTTATTTTCATACTTCCAAACGTCATCATAAAAATCAGAAAGCTGTTTTACGCCACAGTTGTTTGGACGTACTGGATATCTGCGCTTATGTCACATCTGCAGCAACCTATTACTGTAAGTGAGCGAGATCAAGATCGATTCTTTGTGCTGTCTGAAATGCCATTGAACGAAGAGAGCGGTGGAAACCGCCACTATTGTTCCATCCCTTTATGACACCGAGGTCCAAACTAACATTTTACGGGTCGAAATTGTACAGAAATTTAGAAACAGAACATATACAACATAATCAGCGAGCAGACATAGTCATCCTTCACTTGATATAATGGTCTATTCTATCAAGTAATCTTTTGCTAGAGAGTTATACTTTTTAGTTCGAAAAATTGATAGTAGAGTGTATAATTATGGCCTATCCGTCCCCAGGATGGATTTCATTTCATGTACGATTATTCCTTAATACTTTCAAGTGCTCCTCCACGGGATGATTCCCTGTTTCATCAATTGAACGACCCAAGTAGTTCAATGAAGGATAAATTGTTCTTGGTAATCTGAGTTTCAATCACAGCACCGTCCAACCTAGTCAGAACTTCCAGCGCCAGTACCTAATTGGTACGTGACGGCGCCGTGGGTATACAGTACCCGCAAGACCGTCAGGTCTTGAAGGTGGGGTAGACCTTGCCCCTTGTTGATCCCAATCACCAAACTTAGTGCGTGGGTGGTTTTGCGTGCAGCTCCTCTCTCCCTTTTTTATTTTTTATTTTCTTTTTTACTAATTAACGCAATTAATGACAGCAAAAAATAATAAAAATTCACAATGTTATTTTGAACTTCTCCGTTCCGTTTGAAATTCTCCGAATTGTGTTGTGTTCAGTGCATGATTTTTTTGACCCCATCTCATCGATTAAAAAAAAACTAATTTAAAAATTCACAATGTTATTTATCATTGAACTTCAAGATCACATTATGACAGAAGTACTCATGTCTCAGGGTTCCTCCAATGCTCATTAATTACAGCCTTTAACGAAGTTGTGAAAACATGCATCGGATGGAATCTTGGTCATTAAAATGATAGAACTAGATACAACCACGAAAATGTTAACAATAAACCTACGCAACTGAAATATCATCTCCGAGAGGATCAGTTAGTCACTGAGTGGCCGTTGGGACGTGATGCGCTTCGGGCGGGACCGTCTGGGATGCCATACTTCGTGACAAACATCAACTTTCAAAATATTCCGAATCCCCCTTGCTATACAGCGGATCTCTTTCACCCACGACAATGTTAAGAAAAGTTGTAGACAGCTTTTCGTTGATCATAATTGCTGACATGATTTTTAGAGGAGCATTGCAAAACCTATTTTCAAGGCGTAAGATTCTCAACTTGATGAGGAAGAAAATTGCATCCATAGAAAATTTATAGGTGCATAAAAATCATCTGCTGAGTCTAGTATTTACCTTTTAGACCAATCACGACAACGTGAATAGGTAGGTAAATTGCCAATTTACGTTTCTTTAAAAAAACCAAATGGCCATATTGTTGCCGAAGGGTATTGAAGAGCTCGTCAGAGGTGGCAGACACGAATTTGCCCTCAGTTTAGGAATCAGTCATAACCCGCTAACGTTTCCTTACTATACGTTTCAAGATTTGCACATTCCAAATCTGCAATGGCCGTCCTCACACAAACTCCACTAGGGATGTAGATGCTGCCAAGGGTAGTAGAATACGCCTCACTATCGTAGACGCTACGGCAGACAACCGAAGTTTTTCAAGGTTTTTGCTGACTTAAGCAAGCCAGCTGTGATTTTTCTTAGTGATTTTGGGCGGAGAATCAATAAGGATAGGTTTCAGATTTGTAAAAATTTACTGTTAGCGAGTAATTGTAATTTCTGGGCTTGACAGTATGACCGAAAACCAATACCAGACTATCTCAAGGACCCGGAAATAATGAACGCCTATGTAACAGATTGAAGCGTATTTTGTACTTGTGACATTAAATTTTCCATGCTTTCGAAGTGTTAAAATTTGAATGTGGTAACTAGGGATCATAGGACTTGAAGTGGATTATGGCAAAGGATATTCTTCAATTTGCGAGACGAGATAAATGGTACGTCAACACGGATATACCCGAGAGTAGGAACAGCTCGATCCGAGCTCGACGAAATCAGACGGGCCAAATTGGAAGATCCCTCGCATCAAATCAAGTTCCCTCGGCAGAAATTGCGTGAGAAGAGAGCCGTGAGGGAGTGCGATGTCTGGCGCCGCGTTTGATAGGGCGAAGAGGGAGTGTTGGAAGGCCGAGCGAAGGGGTGCAAAGCCTCTTAGAGCGTCGGAAAGAGATGACGAGGGTTCAGACAGAGATGGAAAGAACTAGCGGAGAGCCCTAGAGGAGGTTTTCGAGTGAAGGGCTCCACATCCAGAAAGGAACTGCGAGGCGGTGGGTAGAGGGGTATTGACACCCTTCTCCCTACTCCTTTCTCTCGGCTTCCTTTTCAAAACTGCTAATCTCCTCTTTATTTTAGTCTCATCTTCGTACCTTCCCTCGCCACCTATCACGTTCTTTTATTCATCCCTTTACCGCTCGTCTAATCTCAACTATCCATTGAATAGTTAATACTTCAGTTTCCCACCCGCAATCTATAGAATAACGAGTGAAACGTTTGCAACCCATATTGCCTGAAACATTTACTCAATGATATCCGCTCTCTACAATTTTAGACAAGTGCTCGCCTATTCCGTTATAATTTAAGCTTTTAATCTCTGTACTCTTCATCGAAACTGTCTGCAGCGTTGATTAGAAGCTGCTTATTCTCAATTTGATTGAAAGGGGTAAATTCACAACGAAGAAATGAAAAGTCATTAAAACCACCTATTCTTGTACCCAGCTAAATGTTCCGTTATAAGCTTTCACCGTCGGACTCTGTCAATAATCTCCAGTTACGTTCTCAGTAACGAGCCACTTATTCGATCTTTCGAGTTGACGGACGTGGGAGTGACCATTGACCAGCATTTTCGTTTCTCTGGCCACATCGAGACCCTTGCAAGCAGGGCCATGTAGAAACTGGGTTTTGCTTCCGAGTCTACCAAAGTAGCGGAAGCATTGTTTTCACTTTCGGAATGTGAGAATTTTTTTGTCTCCAAAATCAAAAATTAGACTCGCATTTTGCGTTTTAGACCTTTCTGAACAATTTCGGTTCCGTGTCTGTCTGTGTGTCTGTTCGTCTGTCTGTCAGCAAAACCTTGTTACGGGCAAAACTACACGAAGTTATAGTCCGATTTTGATGAAATTTTCAGGGATTGTGCGGGTTGGGGTGTAGATGATCCCCTATGAGTTTCATGACCCCCTGATCAATAGTAGCCTCTGCGCATGCGCAAACGTGAAATCCTTGTTACGCGCATAACTCCAGGAGTTCTTGACCAATTTCGATGCAATTTTCAGGGTTTATTCGGTTTGATGTGTAGATGGTCCCCTATGAGTTTCATGACCCCCGGATCAATAGTAGCCTCTGCGCATCCGCAAACGTGAAATCCTTGTTACACAACCCCCGCATAACTCTGGGAGTTCATTGACTGATTTCGATGAAATTTTCAGGTATTGTTCGGATTTGGTATATTTTATAGTTTGTTCAATAGTTGAACATGCCTACCTTTATCTTCTCAAGTTATGCTCCTGCATAACAATAAATTTCTCACCCTAATTCAATATTTACTTCGCCTAATTGAACGAAGTTCTTTAGTCAATAATAATTTTCAATGATCTATACGGTCATGTTATGGATACGAGGAAGCTATGTGCCACACCCACTTGGCAGACGTTTCTTAAAGAGGAACTGTCGGGAATTTACGAGCATTCCACCTATTTTGACCCTGTACAAGGCCTTAATCCTAGCTATCTTAGACTATGCTTGTATAGTCTGGTCACCAGCGTACGCTTCCCATAGATATCGGCTCGAGCGGGTACAAAATAAGTTTTTGAGGTACGTGGCCTACAAGCTTGGCATCCCACCCGTAGAAGTCTACTACGAGTATTTGCGACGTAATGTAATTTGGGTACCCTGGAGAGACGCCGTATTTCCGCAGACCTCACTTTCTTATACAAGCTTCTGAACAATGAAGTCGACTGCCCATCCCTTCTTTCAAGGATCGTCATCCATATCCCTCGGATTGCTGCTCGGTCGCCCTCAATTTTCACCGTTCCATTCCCCCCCACGAACTACCACAGAAATCATCCCCTTAATAGAATGCCAAGAAGTGCCAACCTTAGTTATCTTTATATCCTGACTTGGATTTCTTTCATTACTCCCTCCCATCTCTAAAGAAGATTGTTCATACCTCCCCTGTTATTTTTAATTAAGTGAATTCAGTTATAGATATATTTTTTTTTCTTCAAATTTTCAATGTTTTTTCTGTTTATTAGATTTATTATATTACCTACATGTAGACTGCTGTGTTTTTTATTATGTATTGGGCTTGCCCGTAAATAAATCAATAAATAAATAAAATGATATAACTACATAGAAACAACGACGACAATGTCAACAATAAACCTACGCCCTTGAAATATCATTTGGCCGTTGGGACGTGCTGCGCTTGTAGGCGGGACCGGCTGGGTTGCCACTCTTCGTGACGAACATCAATGCTTTACTTTACTTCCAAAATATTCCGAATCCCCTTTGCCACGTAGCGGATCTCTTTCAGCCACGACAATGTTGAGAAAAGTTGTACACAGCTTATAGTTGATCATAATTGCTGACATGATTTGTAGAGGAGCATTGCGAAACCTATTTTCAAGGCGTAAGATTCTCAACATGAATGAGGAAAAAAATTGCATTCATAGAAAATTTATAGGTGCATGAAAATCATCTGCTGAGTCGAGTATTTAACTTTTAGACCAATTAAGACAATGTGAATAGGTAGGTAAATTACCTATCTAATTTCCTTTAAAAACCAAATGGCCAAATTGTTGCCGAAAGGTATTGTAGAGCTCGTCAGAACCTGTGGTAAGGAAAAACAAAAATCAACAACGTAGGCCTAATGAGTGAAATATCACAGGTGGTAGAGACGAATTATAATTATACGAGTATTCTGAGCCACCTGTGGGATTTCCCATCCCATCTGTCGTGACCGGGGAAAACTTATAATCCTCGACTCTTGGGTCGTCCTTCGTCCGTTTATCGCTAACCTCATGTTATGCTACAATTGTTTTGGCTTCTCGTAACAGTTGTTGTTATATATTTTTATCATTTAAATGATTAACATTAGTACAATCCAGTTCTTAGCGGCCGTACCGACCCGGTAGTTCCGCCTCCCCCCCCCCCCACTCAACAATCCTTCAACTAACCTTCGGGTGGGCTCCTTCCGCCCTTTGTTATCCCGGCATCACCATTTATCAGTCCGCCCGAGGGGTCATTCATGTACCTGCCACAAACCCCCCCCCCCCGCCAGCCATAGCTTTCATCTATGTTTACTAGCTCCCCTCCTCAGAGCTAGAATCCCATATTTGTAGGTTGCATAGGCAATTTTTTAACTTCGGTACTTAAATGTGTAAAATTAATAATTTAAATGATTTGGCTGTAGAACCATAGTGGTCTACTGTCCCGTTTTTTTTTAAAGATAAGAACGAAGTACTGATGACAATTTTCGAGCGAAGAGGCAACAAAGATAATAACCGTTCAATATTTTAATTTTCTTATACTCTAAATCGTGGAAAAGGTTTCTGATGACTTCAGCCGATACTTTGGATGAGGACGCTGAACTGAATTCCGCTGTTCTTACGCAATTGTGCAGGTTGGAGCTTTCGTTGGGTCTGTAAAATGAAAAAGAACGATACAATTGGTACACGGTTTATTTCTTATAAGGAACGTGTAAAATAGAAAAAATAAATATTGAATGATTGCAAGAATCGGATAGTTGAAATTCCAAAACTATCCTGCTTAACTTCTTTTACGGATAAATGGAGAGATTTCCCGGATGTTTGTGTGCAATTTTCTTTTTAATAATAATTATTTTATCAATGGAAATAACTGCGGGCGAAAGAAAAAGAGAAGAGCTTCTGGCACGTTTTATGGAAAGTCAGTTATCTTACCAAAGTATTTTATCCAAGAATATGGGAAAAAAAGTTGAAAAAGGACTTTTATAGCGAAAAGGCAAAAAACATGGATTTATTTAAAAAAGAAAAAAAAAATCCTCGAACAAATCAAATCTCGGGAACTGATTCAGATAAAAAGGTGAGGTTAATTGTATTGTGCTTCTCTGTACATGTACTTTTACTGGAATATTATTGTCACACCCACAACCTGTCGATTCCAACCTGTTTATTTGTGACATTAGTCATTTCAATTCTCCTACCTACTCCTGCATATGGTATTCAAATTATTCAGAAGGGTCAAGATATCGGTACAAAACCTTCATAAATATACCCATCAGTGCGTTTCTATGTAAATTTCAAAGGAAAATACAATTTTTTTTTTAAATATTGTACATAATGGTAAAACGTAACTGAATAACGTAAATTCAATTGCACATAGTGAGTGGATATTGAGGTTTCATAGTGAGAAGAAGGGGGAAGGAATTCATGGTTTTATTTTGAATTGTTAGAGAAATGAAATTAGTTTCGTTCGTGATTTGAAATGAACAAGTTTACAATATTGACTGGATTTAAACTAAACAAGTACCTATCCGAAAAAGAATGAGTAAGCTATAATTCATGACACTCATCAAGTCATGGAACTCAACCTATGGATATCCCTATATGTACATACAGACTTTGGGTCACCCCTTCATAAATCGTTATTTGTGGTTTTAAAAGTAATAACAATAATAATAATAAAAAATAACAATAATTTTTTTTTTTTTTTGTGAAGGGAATTTTGTTTTTGTGAAGGGAAACCCCGTTTTTTATTGCGGATTTAGATTTTACGCACAATTTCTTGAAAAGTTTACCTCTAAACCAAATTTTTTGATCACAGCAGCGAGCTCTCAAAAATGCGCTACTATGAGGTGGCGCACCCCTGCTAAATTCTTTATTTTTGGGTTGTGGGGAATTTTTTTTTTTTTTTTTAGTCTGCATGATTTTTTGCCGAGGATTTAAATACATTTTTTTGTCTACAAACAACGATTGTTCAAGCGAACTCTGTGCACATTTAATGAGAAAGTTTATTGAGGGTAAACTTACTTGCTCCTTTTCGCTTTGATTCGTCGGACTTTAATGAACCTTCCTTCATTATCCAACCCCTATGTTCGGCCACTTCTTTGTTCCAGAACTCTGCATGACAAAAACGACGCATGAAAATCGTAATTAGTACACAACTGAAAGTAACGATTGAAAATAGATGTTCTCCATCACCTTCTACTTTTAACGAGCACTACAGTTGGCTAAACTTGAACGCTCAACCCGTTGAACAATATTTTAAATTTCTTAAATCGCATTAACATCAGAAAATTGGAGTTGATGTTGCTGTAAACCTTGTTTGATTATTCAAATCGGATAATTATCCTTAGTAACTTGAAATAACGTAGCAAGTCTAACTACGTAATTAATCATAGGGTTCACAGTGAATAACAATGGCCAGTTCTTCGTGTACCAATAAGAGTCGTAAGATGCTGTCATTTCAACATGAGGCTCCAAGTACATGTTAGTTACCTAATAACAATGCTAAGTTGTTAATGATGATTGATGTATGTTCTAAGGTCAGAATCGGTCAGAAAAGTGAATACATTTATTATTAGAAATTGAACCAGGTTCATCACTAATTGGCCTGAAAACCAACTAATTCACCACCTAGAAACCAGATCTGAAAAATATCTGCTGCCAATCTCCCTGCTGAAATACATATATCATTGTATACTAATTTATCAATTCACAATGTAGCCATTAAACCTATTGACCTCTCGAACTAAGACTCGACAATGGCATTGGACCATGCGTTTTCCCATTGTGAGCTCTGGTTATTATTGATAATGATCCGAATTACAAAATGCTGGAACTTATTACATAGAGTATATATGTAACGTTACATTGATTAGGGACGAAATTAGTAACGAGGGCATTATGATGATCACTAGTCTCCATACCTGGTTACTGACTTCTAGTTGTCCAAAGACAGTTTGGTGACTTACTCTTAAATATAAATTGTTAAACACCAACCTCTACTCGTCCCTTTATACAACACAAGCTGATATAAAAACTTATTGCTTAGAAAGCTCTGCACGCTTTACCAGGAATCGTTCCATATCCTTTAGCATGTTACTTCGGAGATAGCTCTCATTAAATTTTCTGGAGGCACGTCTATCAATAGCGAACATGAAAAAATAGTGTAATTTCGAAAGTTGACGAAATACAGATTTTTAAAATTTCAGCCCTGTGATTTCAATCCTAACTGCTGACTGAGATCGATGCCGAGAATTAAGTCCCGACTATTCCCCAACTGTGAATTTTGGCCCAAGTTTCATTTCGTTCAGTGGTTCCGGAGGAGCTTTGGAATAGGGACGAGCTTTTCTTGATAGATTTCCTAATTCTACACACTTTCGTAGACAAACATTTTTGAGTGAAGGAGGTGGGGGGGGGGGGGGATTTTTTTCCTGGTCAATTACTTTAGATTCATTCATGAAAATGATAAACCAAAAAAAGGATGTGCAGTGATAAATTATAGATGTACCATGCTGTACTCGAATCCGATCCCATTGAGAAAGTTGTAGCAAGTGTGGCCCACAATACATATCACAGTAAAATTGACTGAGAACTAGGGATGGGTATCGTTGAACAAGTATCGATATTTTGTACCGATACTGTATCGGAAGGTAGGTATCGATACTTCGAATGTCGGTCAAGCAAAGTATGGATATTTATAAACATCGAGTATCGTTTTCAACATAAATTTGTCAAAATTAAACATCAAAAAACCTAACTGTATCTACTTAAACAGGACAGAAGATAATCTTTGTTTTGATTTTTGGAAACTGTGAGAGGTAAGGTAACAGTAACAGTAGGTACTATAATATAGATATTATCCGTAATAAGCCTCCTACTGCCAGTAAAGCCACTATTCTTTTACAAGTTCCATTTCGTTACAAGTCTCCAAAGATTGGTTGGGACGAGTTTTCTTACTAGATTCCCTAATCAACCCAAGAAAAATATTAAAACCAATTTTTTTAAGCTAGTGAGACAAAATTTGCCAATATTTCGAAATTTCGGAATGGAAGTATCGATGGGGGATATATACAGGTACTTTTTTACTTTTAATTAAAAAAATATCGATGTTTTGAAATATCGATATCGATACCCATCGACTGAGAACCCACATATCATCCATCCATCACAAATCTTGGGATTCTGAAAAGTGTACCCAGCATTCGAATCAGATGGTAATCTCAATGGGTTTAATCATCCACTGGCACCTGGATTTGGAGTCTCAATGATGTCCATTGCAGATTAAATGGTAACGTACCGTTGATTTCCATAGATGAAGGTCCGGTACCTCCCATATCTGAGGGAAGTATGTCCTGCGGCACAACATTTCCGATCTTCTTTGGGTCCGAAAAAAATAGCGTCTGAAAAATGTGAATTTTGACATTAATATATATGTATTGGCTCATTTCTTGATGAGAAATGAAAATAATAGTCATCATTTTTTTAAAAAGCCAGAGAATATGAAATATAGGGTACCCCCCTCCCCCTCCCGAAATGGGAGTAAACGGAAATTTTTTTTTAATCTTCACATTTTCTTGCGAGGATCTCAAATATTATTAATATTGGCACCCCGCGCAACTGCGGATCTTTTGCTCCAGCCGTTTGGGAGAAATCGTGCGCACGGTGTACGGCGGACGGACGGAAAATGTTTTATTGCAGATTCGGATTCTACACACTTTGAAACGTAAACCATGACATTTTCAGGGGGGGGGGGGGGGGGGTTAAATTCCTTTTTTCAAGAGCGATTACAATGGTTTATTATTGAATAATAAACCAAAAACGATTTGTTTTGTTATTCTCATTCGGACGATTTCGATAATAATACCTATGTAGAATTGTAAATGAGTCTTGGGAAGATGGGCACTCCAAACTCAGTCACCAATGAGCCTAATGTTCGAACAATACGTAACACACTACCACCAGCTGGTAAACCGGTAGGGTATAAAAACAGTGGTCCAAATTGAAATTCTTGGAAGAATTTGACCACAAAGCTTATTTAGACGTTCACATAGGGTTCAAACACTAGTGTTATCCTATACCTCTATTATACAGGCTCCATCACATATCCGTCCGACAAGTAAATATGAAATTGAATTCAGAGCCCATCAGCTAATTACTGTGGTTATCATAACCGCACGTTAAGGTCAACTCAAGCAGGCGAAATCAATTGTTGAAGTCCAGAAAACCAATTTTTTACACTTCCAGTCCCAAAGGATTCCAGAAGAAGCAGAGGAAATCCTTCCACGAGAGAATCATTGAGATTTTGATGAACAATTGAATCGAATCATCAAGAAGAACCGGCAGCTAACAATCCTTGTGGGCATCCGGACACCTTAACGGTCATGTAGAGCGCGCTGTAGTGGTTTTTCCAGGTACTTTCGAGTGTCGAATCGATTGAGATCGGTTTCTGATCAGTTCGATCTCATCTTTCTCAGAAAATCCCAATTTTAAGGGTAAAAATATTTAAAAGGGATATGAAGCTTGATTCGATATCATATTTTTGAAGATCTGACAGTAAAAAGAAGAAAACAAATTCAAATATGGGGGTGTCCAACTTGATAAATTTGTATGAGAAATTTTGAAGCGTTTTTAGTTTAATTGCCATTTTACAACACACCGACATGTGGTTTATACAGATATTAGTTTCATGATACCCTTTGTAAATAGTTATGACTAGTTACATAAAAAATCAATGCCAAATAAAGGAAAAGAAAAGAAAACATGGAAAATTTTCAATTCTTTACATCTTGTAAAATGGACTCACTCTGGAAGCGAGTTTCTTCGAGAGGAGAGGCATGACTATCGTTTCCACCAGACTTTTACAAATCGGATTAACGTTTATAAATAACATCTTCTTGATTCTTATTGGGTAGACATTCTGAAACATAGACACATTTTTATAGCGAAAAGTAAAGTAAATCAATAATTTCTATGGATACGCACTCATTTTCTTGCTTTTGACATGCAGAATGAACAATAGCTTTGCATAACCTCCTGCAATTTTAATCGAAATTCCATTGAAATATTGGGCATTATAAGGAGATTTATAGACTTATTCTCTATTGTTAGATAGGCGGAAATGAGCGCCCAGTTCAATCGCGCTGATTGCAATAATAGTTTTATGGTTCTTTGCCCTGAATGCAATTTAATCGAACAAATTTGGTTTCTCATTTTCAAGCTCTTGCGTCGGTCATTATGAAGGATTCGGATTTATAGACTTATCTATTGTTAGATAGGCGATGTCTTTCATCTTTTTTGCTTGAACAATGATTCCCGACCAGTGTTGAAAAAATGGAATTTCAATTCCAGTTTACATCAATCTTGCAGATTGCAAATAAAAGAAAGTAATTGTAATGGTTCTTACTTCTCCAATTACAGTAATTGTAATTTTCGAGCACAAAATTACAACAATTCGTACACACTATGAAACGTGAGGTGGCAACGTTAGGGGAGGGAGGTATACGTTGTTCTTCTCGATTTGCTCACAAAAGCTCATTTTGTGAATAAACAGCTACGAACTGAGTTTTTGGCATGAGTTATTGAAGCAATTGTGTCCACAACTACGATATCAATTAGTAATTGTAATTGGCCTACAGCAATTGCTGTTTCAGGAGTTGTAATTTTGTGTTCGATAATTCCCTCTAACGTTGCCACCTCACGTTTCGTAGTGTGTAGAGTACGAATTCGCAATGTCCCTCTAGACCTTAGTTAAATTGATCGAAAAAATCACCGATTCCGCACAAAGGTGCATTTAGGGTCTAGTTGGTCCTAACATCTCGACAGCCCAACCACCTCATACTATGGGAAGTATGAAAAAATGTTACAAAATTGGTTTGCCCAGCTCTCTAACCACCTTTGCTTGATACTATTTATTCAATACGTTTCAGATTAAATCCGTATTCCTTGATCTGAAGGAAGTTACTGATTCAAAATATATCGTCTGTCTGGTTTGAATTTTACTTTCAAACCTCACCAATCTCACTATTTTGTGACGCACGAATCTCAAATTGTTCCTACAACTTTTACTTTTTTGAACATATCGAAAATGAGGCGTGAAAGCAAAATATTGTTGTCACCTGGATGCAAAACGACATGTCCCTCGCTTGGGAGACAGAGAACTTGACGAAATGACGGACCGTCACGGCGGAAAAGTCTGCAATGAAGTAAATCCCGGCGTTGAGATCCCGCATCAGCATCAGGTCGTGGAAAATCAGCAGCCGTCGAAGCACAGCGTTGAAATTGTAGACCTCGAGCTCTGAGGTCAGCAGCTTTGCGAAGTAGACTCGGTACTGACCCGGCGCAAAACTCTCGCACATCCCCCTCGCTCTGATAAAAGAAAATATTTCTATGTACTTTCACATTGCAATTACTCACTGTTAATTACCTAATCCTATTTAATCTACATAGATAATTACGTACTTTCAACATAGATCTGTTTTGATCCTGGGGATCTAGAAAACACACTTTCATAATTATATTATACACATACTTACAAATTATGTACGTATAATATACATATTATGTATTTTAAATACGATATTAGGAATTTTCCACTACCTATTCTACGATCCAGTGGTTTTATGCGTATTAGTTGGAATGCCAAAACACGGATTTGAGGCGAATATTATTTCGAGAGAGCGATATACATTGCAGGGACCCTGAGTAAGGGAAGAGGTACAAAATATGCACAAAAGGGGCCATGAACCCCCCCACAATAAAAAACAAGAATTGGTATGCAGACCTTATAGCCATAAAATTATATACCCTATTAATCAATAAACGGTTATTGGATGTTATGAACATGTTGAGACGAAATTGATTGCGTTCCTACTTGAATCAATTGTTTCTAAAGAACGCCACCTATTGAGCTACATCATACTTATGTCATTCAGCGATAGGCCATCGTGATCTCTTTGCACAGGAACGAGAAGAAAGGCTTCAACCGCATGCCATTTATCTCAGTCGTGTTGGTTTTATAAAAGATTTCGACCTATTTCTCCAATTACCCTATACATTACTAGATGGATTGATTTAGGATATTTGTTTTATTTTCGAGATGCGAGCATTCAGAACAACAATCTAAACAAAACAGTGAACTCCGGACTTGACCAGCTGGGACTTTTTTTCCTAGATTCTGGTAAACCCTTGGTATTTCGAGGGAGGAGCTTTCAATGTTGAAATTGTAATTATAATGATTTTGTAATTGCTATCATTATACCTATCTTACGATAGGAGAGAATCGATGGGCTAACCCAAACTCTTTCCTAAAGGGTATGATAACACTAAAATATTGTACAAACGAACATACACAGCCTTGTCGTTCTCCACAATATCGTCTCCAAGGGGGTCCCGATCTTCAAACAGAACAGGGAACATTGTTCGGACTGTGAAATAAGCATCAAGGCGCCTCTTACATTCGTCAAGCCCCTTTTCACAAAACAGGGCGAAGGCAGTGAGAAGATTGTCGTCTAAAAAATGAAAATGTTATGATAGGGCAATATTTTAAACATAAACAGATGAATAAATAATTGTAGTTAAAACTTGATTCATAGATTGTTGTAATTCTAATAATTGTTACCTCACCCAAGCCGAGCATGACAAAAGAGCCAATATAAGAGGCAATGCTGGTGTGGCTTTTCGTGTAACACCTTCATGCTCCCATAATGGAGCATAACGGTTTATAAATTGAGCTAATTTCGTTTCTAATCGATTGAACCGAGCAAACTGGTGGAAAAAATAAGGTCGAGAATACGACAACTGAAAATTCTCTTGCACTCTAACTCTCCACCAAGTCTGGCTACAAAGCGTCTCATATGCATCCTAATACGTCCTATCTGGATGTATTTGTGCGGAATTTGGGGCTGTGCGGCAAATATACATACTAAACGCTTATAAACGCTCCATGTCCGTAACACAACTCTACACGCCGATCTCGATATACCTGAGGTGGAAGTAATCATTCGCAAGGACCATACAAACCTGCACCCTTCAATGTGACATCACCCCAACATGCTACAAGTTGACATCGCCTACAACATCCCCCCCAAACCAACGGCGTTCAAAAATAAAAAGGCCCCATTATCATATTTCCGAGGACTGAATAGTTTCCACGTTTCCACGTTATGTTTTTACTTGCATGTTCACATGTGTGGGTGATGGAATGGTATTGTTGCCCCTTCCAATGAGGTGGATGCGGATATTAATGCTCCGCCACGCTCAGAGGCTGACCCAGACGCTTGAAAACGTCTGACTCATCCCCGAAGGCGTCGGATTCTTCGGGATTGAGAAGGGCCGACAACATCCATCACACGTAATCTATCTATTCATTCATACTCCTTGTTATCAAATTAGTTGGTTGTGAGACAATCAATGGATTGGAACCCACACTCATGTTCCATGTAAATTAGTCCAAAGTCAACACAATTGTAATGTTGTATATGTAACAATAAAGTTCTATGTTATTAAAAAAATTCAAAAAAAACATATAAGTGAATTACGTACAAAGGTTATTCTGACACAGAAATAATAAACCTATTCCTAATAATTTGTAGAGTTTTGATTCAAGTTTCATGGAGTGGGTTTCATAAGCCCAAATCCCCTGAACTGTTTCCTAGCTAGTATGTTGATTTAAAAGCGTGCTTCGCAATAACCGAATAAAGTGACAGTTCTTGAAGCAGATGAGGCATTTCCTATTCTCCTGTCTCCTAACTGAGGAATCGTGCTACTGTAAGAGGCCACTGTTCGTACGGAAGTCGGTGTTCTATCAAGTTCTGGGTATAAATGCTCGCATATCATATAATCGAACAAATAGATAGGAATATATGATACAAATACCGCGGTAATGAGTAGTGGCCTCGGTTATAATACCAGAATACGCCTCCATTTCCCCAAATGTCATAGTTGAAACGTAATTGTGGTAGGTAAGTGTCAGTATTAGGTATCTACGTTAGTAAAAGAAACGGGCCCAGCTCTTTCGAAGATTTTGAACCCAACATTTCTTCTAGGGTCGGCACTTTTGAAACTAAAAAACAGTAAAATTCATACACAAAGGTTTATCATTTCTGCGTTGGAAAACCCTCCAGAACTGAACTGCACAACCAACAAAAATTTAACGATATAAAATAAAAAACGCTGCAAATTCATTCACTGGGGTTTATTATTCAATTGGCTTGCGTTCGTGATTTGAATTTCCACTAAGCTTTAGAGTGTGTGATACGAATATTGAATTTGAGGAGATATGCATAGAGCACGTAAATCTGTTCCCAACCAAAATACCTATTTGGATTGATCAGTTGATCATATTTTTGTGACTCCTGAAATTTAATAATCACTCTATCACCTGTGAAATACGCACACCCCAAAGCTTAGTAGAAATTCAAATCATGAACCCAAGCCAATTGAATAATAAACCCCAATGAAAGAATTTGCATCGTTTCATGCACATCAGAATGCTTCAACCCGTGTATC
This sequence comes from Creontiades dilutus, assembly GCA_031894815.1. NCBI lineage: Eukaryota > Metazoa > Arthropoda > Insecta > Hemiptera > Miridae > Creontiades > Creontiades dilutus. The sequence continues at coordinate 117,882 of JAVIWC010001263.1, read as the reverse complement.
GGCTACAAAGCCTTTTAGGAGTTCACTTTAGTATCCACATTACTACATCACTACATCACTAGGTTACTGATACCAAAACAAAAACAATAAAAAACCAAAAAAACGCAAATGTTGGCACCATAAATCGGGCCATACATCGAGATTGGTTTGACCTACGAACCTGGGGAGGGGCTCATTTGATTCCTCGTGGATAGTTCTTCCAAAAGAGTCCAAATTTAGGCCGCCTTGACTTTTTTTTTAGGTTTTTAGGGATTTTACAAAACTTTGACAACCCAACACTTTAAATTGAGTGAGAGAGCTGGCTCAAGAATTGGGGCGTCGTCGCACCAACATGGATGTTTCCTGAAAATTTCAGCTTTTTTGCTTCAGCCGTTTGGGAGAAATCGTGCGTACGGCGGACGACGGGAAAATTTGTATTGCAGATTCGGATCCTACACCCTTTGAAACGTAAACCATGAAATTCACAGGGGGGGCTTAGAATTTTTTTTTCCAAGAGCGATTCCAATGGTTTATTATTGAATAATAAACCAATATAGGCAAAAACTGCTTCCGCCTGTTCTCTTCATTTCAATTGAAGCTTGCGAGATGGCGTTATGGATAGTATAATCATGTAGCATTTGCTACATAATAACTGCGCTATTTGGTCTATTGGACAAAGAACGTGTCTGTAGCCCAACCGTCTATCCGACCGACTTCTTCATGGTGAGCGAATGGATCATCGTACATTAACCAGAGTGTTCTCATTCGATCCCCGGAACTAATTTTTGTATTTAAAAAAACCTACGATTCTTCGATAGTTTAATCCTTATATGTCAGCCCTCATGGTTGATTAACCAACACTCAAAGATTAATGCCACATCCCGGATCGATATTGGATTTTCAGTTAAATTTCGTGAACTTACAAGCTTGGGACGGCGTTTTTGCACTCAACGTTTAAAATCTACATATTGAAACTTATTCAACTTTAGAGCGAGGTTAAACATATTTTTTCTTGTCAGGTTCCAGTAGTTAAGGAAAAAAATTCATTTTGATTTATTCTACTATAGAATTTTTGAACAAGATCTTAAAGCACAGGTAAACTCCCGTCAAATACATGCTTCCATTATTTAAGGGCTTAATAATATTTCTCTTGGTCAATTACAAAGGTTCACTTTTGAAAATAACGAGCCAAAAGCGGTCTAAGAACTTACCTATGTGTTGGGGGAGATGCTCTTGCTGAGATAACCATTGAAGTAATTCTCTCTCAGCTTCTTTTACTCTGTCTGCTGTCAATCCAAGATCGTTGAATATCTGGGTCCTTTCGTCGTCGTTCGGAGGATTGAAATGCATACTGAGCTTATTTGCTTCGAAACTATGACTCCCACGACTTAACCACTTTAGATTACTGAACCACTGAAACTCTTGGATAACACTCTTACTGTTAGAACAAACTTCCTATTTGAAGTCCTCTTGTCTTTAAATCAACTCTTCCCAAACTTCCTTTGTAGCAGTTAACACCAATAAACTTTTGAAAGAGACAGTCGGTACTGAACAAGATGTCCCTACAGATTCTGACCTGACCGATATTTAGCCCCAAACGTAACGAGCGCCGGAACTCGAGTTGATGCGTCTACGATTTGCCGACATGAAAAGGCTGCGTTGTCAAAAGATAAGATAAATTCGTCTTTTGAATTCGAGTTACTTTTACACGTGCCTAACAAGGTTGACCTGGAATGGATGTTCAGAACTGCTCATCGAAGCGGGAATTCGCTACGTTCTGAATCGGTGTTGAAGTTCAAGTACTGAAATTCTGTATAAATATCCCTAGGATTTGGCCCGTTCTCTCCTAACAGTCATGGCAACAATCCAACCTCTCTAACGTTCCCATCTTGATCTGATAGATGAGACTCGCTGTTAGTTTTATTGCAAACATATACAGGGTGCCCCATAAATTATCCCCCCCCCCCCCTAAAATAAACAAAAATGTTTTTTTGAATCTTCATATTTTTTTGCAAGGATCTCAAATATCATATTTGTACACCCCGCGCAACTGACACTGACTTTCTTATTTTAATTACTAACCCAATTTCGTATTGCAGATTCGGATTTTGCTCAAAATCTCATGAAAATTTGATCTCTTAACCAATTTTTTTATTGCGTTTAAACGGTTCTTTAACCGCAACATCGTCAAATAGTGAATGATGGTGAACTCTAAAGCGTGGCACATGAATTTTCATCGTTTTTTAACGCTGATTAACGTGATGCTATCCGTTCCTTGATTCGACACAAGTTTTGCTGAATAATGACAAACTTTTTTCCGTTTGCGTCCATTTTTTTAAATGTTAGGCTCCGGATTAATAGTAGACTGTTTTTAAATTTTGACGGCGACTAGTTTTCAATTCGACAAAAAATGAAAAATGAGAGATTGACTAACCTTTTCAGTGATCAAGTGAAAAATCATCTCAATTGAGAGTTTCGGAATAAATGATGATAATTTATGCAAGAAACACAACCAGTTGCGATAAAGAAAAATGGTTGATAAATTTTTTTCCTGAAATATCCGAATGTGTAGTTGAGATTATTCTAAAGCGAGAAAGTGATTAACGTGATGCTATCCGTTCCTTGATTCGACACAAGTTTTGCCGAATAATGACTAACTTTTTTCTTTTGCGTCCATTTTTTTTTCAATTTTAGGCGCCTGTTTTCAGGTTTTGACGGCGACTAGTTTTCAAAGTCTGGTTAAAAAATGTGAAAATGAGAGGTTGAAACCTTTTTCAGTGACCAAGTGAAAAATCATCTCAATCTGAGAGTTAAAAGTCGGAATAAATGACAATTTTTTACGCAACATGCAATTTAAAAAAATGAAGATTAAAAAATCAAATTTTTTGTTGAAATTTTGGACGATGGAGGAGGTGTGGAGCAACAATTTTCAACGAAAAATGCTTCCTAGGCCTTTTAGAAGTTTAGTTTCTGAGTTAAGCCTTTTAACAAGAGGTTTTAAGATTTTTTGTGTGTATCTGATCTTGAATCAATAAAATGGCCATTGATCTATTTCACAACTCTCAACAGGTGATATCGATTTCAGTTAAAATGGCAATACGTATTCTGATGTATTTGTTGGGCACCGCAACCGAAGCATTTTACCGTTTAACAAAGGGTTATTTACTAATTGTAGGTACTTCATACCCCCTTCGAGCATATTAACCGGTGAATAATCATTGTACTGACCATTTGAAAACATCTTAGTTAGAAGAAGAACCAATAAAAAAACGTAGATGGAATGTTGAGGAAAATAATACGATCCGATATATTTCCATTATCATTTATTTGTATACCTTACTTATTTTCAATACCGTGCTGAGGTGACAGTTGAAATTCCTTGAAACTTTGCCTGGTGCTGGTTTGTCCCTATGAAACAGTGCAGCCTGGAGCTTTCAACGGATCTGTAAACGAAAATAACACAATACAATCCAACATAAACGCTTGACTGTTTATTTCAGTTGAGGGAGATGAGAGATGAGGATTAACAAAAACAGAGCTTTTGAAAGAAAAATTATTGGAAGAATTTATAAATTTGAGAAAGGTAGCAGGAGAATCCGAAATAATGGGGCATTTATCTTGGATGACGAGGATATTGGAAGTTGGGAATATAAAATTCACTGGATTTGGGTGTTTATCCACGTGGAGAGAATGATTGATGAGATAGGACCCGGAGCAAAGCTCAAAGCGACAGTGAAAACCAGAATGAGGAGAGATTCCCCAAGAAATTGGTGGATGGATGAAGTGAAGTGGGGGTGCGAATAGTTGAACTAAAAACTAAGAATGGATGCAGTTCCTCAAGTAAGGGAAGCCAGGAGCAACATATGCCTGTAGTGCTTATTAGTAGTTAATTACCTATGGAAATATGATTTTTCATTCTGTTTCGAGCTCTAGAAGAAATGGGAATTGATGAGGTACAACGCTTCACCACTCGTCTAGTGGAGGGAGGTTTCAAATTCATATTGAGCTGGATGGCCTTATTAAAGCGACATTAAAACACATAACCAATAAATAATTTACTTGATAGATTATAAATATTGATTACTCAATTTAATAATATAAAGAATAATAAGAAATATTGTAATGGCTGTGTAATGCAATAATCATCTATTTTGTTTAAATTGGGATAAGTTCAGATTTATTTTTTGGAGGTATCTCCAGTTATTATTTCTGAATAATTTCAGCTGATCGAGCTCTTAACTAAGAATGGATTATCATGGTATGTTATTATATTATTTATGTTATTATATTATAGAATATTATTATAAGAATGGATTATTAACTAAAATTAATGCAGTTCCTCAAGTAAGGGAAGCCAGGAGCAACATATGCCTACAGTGCTCATTAGTATTTGATTAGCTATGGAAACATGATTTTTCATTCTGTTTCGAGCTATAGCTTTCAGCTTATGGCAGCAGAACTACTTTTAACCACTTAGATACCATTCCACCAAATGGGCAAATCTGACACCACCGTCTGCCGGTTCTCTGGGGCACAGGATTTGAATAATATAAAGGAGATGTTAAGACTCTCCTCTTATTTGCCAAAACGTGGTGGGGAAGGGTGGACCTTAAGTTTTGGCTGGGGTCGACGACATTGGGTCGTCACAACAGACGAGGATGTCAATAAAAAACCAGCTTACCAAGCAGTTAATGCTTGGGCTCAGGCAGTTCCTGACGAAGCGTGCAAGTGCAATACACTGGACTTTTAGTGCTTGGTTCAGCAGGGTACCCAGATCGGGCAGTCAAATGTGAATGGGAAGGAGTTGGAGGTACGACCTCCTTCTCTAGTAACAATAGGCCCACAATAGGGTCTCAGTCGTTTAAAAAAATAACCATCTAACTTGACTTAGATCATAGCTTAATGTTAGTGCAGTTTTGCTACAGGAGTGAAAGTCGAGATAGATGACTGTTTCGTTTTCATCATCTAAAGTTACAAATCAACATTTGGCGTCTGACATCCGTTAACTGTTCGTTTCATTTGTCTCCAATGTTTTTGGTTCTCCTGAGGCAGAGAAACATGTTTCCTCAAACGAACAGCTCAGTTTTCGACTCATGTTTTTCCTATCATAGTTTTATGATGATTTTATACACAGGGTGTCCCAGGAGTTACGCAAAATCCGACTCCTACGTGTTGTACGACTCATTTCCGAACAAAAATACCTCACAGCAATTTTTGCCATAGGCCTCGTTTCCGAGTTATTTGCGATTCAAATTTTTTTCGTGTTCTCGATCTTATGTCATTAAAACTGCCATAACTCCCTCAATCTTGAAGATAGCTCAAATTTAATGACACTGTTGAAAAGAGCGTTACATTTTTTATCTATTTGATGTCAGAAAACATTTTTTTCATTGCATTGAAGATGTGCGATTGATTGCTGCGCGAAGTGGCAGTTTTGTGGAAATCTCAAAATCGCCATTTTTCATCTCGCCTAAAAACCTATCAACATCAAATAGATGGAAAATGTAACGCTTTTTCCAACGGTGTCATCAAATTTGAGCTATCTCCGAAATTGAGGGAGTTAGGACCTTTTTAATGACATAAGATCTAAAACACGAAAATATCTCAAATCGCGAATAACTTGGAAACGAGGCCTCTGGCGAAAAATTGCTTCGAGGAATTTTTGTTAGGAAATGAGTTGTACAACAGGTAGGAGTCGGATTGTGCATAACTCCTGGGACCCTGTATAACTAAAAAACGGCCTAATGTTTGAAAATTGGAAAAGCTACGGAGGAGGCATTGTCGTAGTCAGGAGCTAGGATATGCAATGACCCGCACGACCGCTCGGTCTTGAAGGAGGGGTTGCTTTGTGCGCCGTGTATCATCAACCCCAATCTGATTTTGCCGACGCAGTGTGAGTTGCAATGTTCATAATTTGTTATTTCTGACCAAATTCAGTTTTAGTGAAATGTTTTGTTGACTCAAACATGTTATCCAGTTGTCGGATGATGGTAACATATTGGGATTTACATCGAATTCATATAAAGAGTTAGAGTTTAAACAAGATTTTTAAGATATAAACCAAAAACTAAATATTTAAAAATGAAAAATGAAAATGAATTTAATGAAAGAAAACGTTCGTTTGTGAACAGCGTCCATGGCATTTCTAAGCTGTCCAGCCAGTCAGGACAATCGAAAAGCCGAGAGACGGCTGTTGTTCGTGTTTATTTACGATTGATTGCGATGAGTTGCTTTCAGTTGAGTATATACCACAAGTGAGTATGTTGACATGATTTTTGTGTACGGTTTTGCCAATGGTGATTAAAATAATAAGTTTAATACTACAGCAATCATTATCTCAAGACAGGAGTGGAAAGATGCTATTGCATGCTTGATCACTTCATAAAATCAGTCATGTATTGACCATTTTTCAATGTTACACAGCCGCTGGATAGGATTCGATTTTTCTTTTTTTAAGGAAAATGTAAGATCTGGTTCTGTTCAAATAAAAAAGTTGGGTAAAATAAAATTGTGTGAAATGGAAAGATTTTTTATAGAAATTTGTGTTTCCCAAAATCAAATTTTCAGCACTTAGACGGGTATTGCTTAACTCGGCTCATAATAAGTAAATTTTGACATATGGAAAGACAATTCTATAAATTTATATTCATGGAATAAAAGGTAGGTGAGATTTTCCTCCTAATTTTGACCTCGTACGATCGTCCTTTCATATTCGTTGCTGTGTATTTTTATTCTAGTTACCTAGTTGTTATGTTCTGAATATTTCCTATGAAAGTTATTTCTTTCAACAAGTTATCTTTCAAGCAGATGGAACAACAACGTAAGCGTCTTAATGTAAGTTTTTGATCTACCAGAACTAAATGATTTCAAAATATTCAAGTTCACAGTAGTAGAACTGTTCAGAGCTTGTAAACTTTAATTCTAATTATAAAGTCATCAAACTGAGTTCAACTTACGAACATTACGAGGAAATTCAGTAAGGGACAACTTACTTGCCCCTTCTCGCTTCGTCTCGTCGGACTTCAATGAACCTTCGTTCAATATCCAGTCTCTATATTCAGCTATTTCGTTGTTCCAGAATTCTAAATAGAAATAAAAAAACAAAAAACAAGATTTTTAGTTAACTGAAAGGCATAATTACGAATTAGGAGTGTGGAGGAGGAATTATATTGTTCTCATTGAGCTAGAAAGCATATTTCATCTACAGGCGATAGGAAAATCGAAATTCTATGAGCATAGTTGCATGTGACTGATTGATAGAAATTATTGGACACTTTCAGGCCTCCCACAGAAAAACTAATGGTATTTGTCCCCACTAGACCGTCCCCTGTGAGTTCAGAAAATAAGCCAAATTTGGATTCGGAATACTCCTGTGTGTGTTTTTGAACAGCACCAAAACCATACAGTTCGGAGCACAGTAGTTCCAAATCACGATTTCCTGGTCAAAACTCAAGCATTTTCACCGCATCTTCATTATGGTCGTGTTGATGACCTTTCTCCATGTAGTTTTTGTCCATGGAATCAAATGCAAATAATCCCGATTGAATTGGACGAATGTTTGTCGGCGTCACCTACTCCCAAAGTGAGATCAAGCGAATGATAACGCACGGATACTATTTCGGGGATTTTTGAGCTGGCCCCGAACGAGCAAAGATCGTTATATATATTCATATAATCCATAGTTATGAATTCAATTACATAGTATAGAATACTGAAGGAACTACAACGAGGAAAGAGACGAAAGGGAAGAGTTGGTAATGTTATGGAAGCCTGGTTTGATAAGGGTCCATGGTGTCGGCAGAAAAATGAATACAACTCATCGCAATCAATCGTAAATGAACACAAACAATAGCCGTCTTTCGGCTCCTCGATTATCTTGACTCTGGTTGAACAGCGTAGATATGCCGTAGACAGTGTTCACTAACGAACGGGTTTGTGCATCCGACAAAACAAACTCGAATCGTCACTTTAGAGGTCTGGCGTTGTCGCCATTTGATTCAGCAAGAAAAGTGACGTATATACCGCCTCCATCCTTTTTTCGTCGAGACATTTGAAAAAACCTAAATTTTAACAAAAAACACACGTTTTTTTGCAGTTAAACACCATTTTCCTTAACTAAAAATATTTTTTAAAACCAAGACGACTACGCCGTTGGAAAGCTGACATTTCGGCGCACGTTTTACCTGGCCTGCACAGTTCTGCGTCAAGCATTGCTGCAACAGTGCTGCGTTGCTGGCAGGATGAAAAACAGGCGTTTTCAACTCTCATTTCGCCCGGCAATCGCACATTTTCAATGCATTAAAACAATTTTTTTGACATCAAATAGATAGGAAGTTTAACGTTCTTTCCAACGGTGTCTTCAAATTTGAGCTATCTTCAAAATTGAAGGAGTTAAGACAGTTTTAGAGACATAAGATCGAAAACACGAAAAAAAAAAACTTAAATCACGGATAACTCGGGAATGAGGCCTCAAGAAAATTGAGGAAATGAGTTGCAAAACACGTAGAAGTCCGGTGGGGCATAAACTATGGGACATCCTGTAAGAGTTGAAAACCCCAAACAACATAGTTTGTATTACCTACCGTTGATTTCTACAGATGACGGTCCGGTACCTCCCATATCCGACGGAAGGACGTCCAATGGCACAACCTTTCCGACCTTTTCCATATTCGAGAAAAAATGTGTCTGAAAAAATAAGAAATTTCAGTTACGTTTTCATTTTTGTCTGGTGTAACAGTAAGGTACATTGGTATTATATAGATCCAAAAACTAAAGAAAATTAAACACACTGATGATTTTTTTTTCATTTTCCCAAGAGCTACCAACTAGAGTGGTACAGAGTTAACACCATTGTCATCTCAATAATTATTGGAGATGATCAAAGTCAAGTGTGGGATTATAGTCCCTCAATTTCAATTGTTTGAAGCTTCATGAAAAATAACATTTTAACGTCCATGACATTTGAGGAGCCATTGCTACATCTTAATTTTCTTTTAAAATTCACTAAAATTATCGAAATTTATTAGTTGAGAATGATCAATGATATCTCATAATGTGCCAGCCCATTTGTATAAATGTAATAGCGAACAAGGGTCATGTAAAATACTAACTCGTAAAAACAAATCAACTTTCTGATAATTTAAATAAAATAGTTTAGAAATCAAGTTTTTCATTTTCTATATTTCATTGAACTCACCCTGGCAGCGAGTTTCCTTTTTAAAAGTGGCATGACCATCGTTTCTAACAGAGTTTTACAAAACGGTTTAACGTTGAGAAAAACCATCTTCTTTATTCTTAATGGATACACATTCTGAAACACAAACACATTTTCAAAGCAAAGAAAATTATTGGATTGGGAATAAATTAAAGATGTGAATTAACCAAATCTAAAGAGTGAAACGTCGGAACTCTAAAAATTGTTACACAGCGGTTGATTATTTCTGAATTAGATGGAGGTTCTACGTTCAACCCAAGCCGATATGTAAACACCTACGATGGTGCATCACACTAAATACAGACGAAGAAATTGGAAACCACTAATAGAATCACTGACATTGAAATTCCTACCTACGTTTGACTTTTCCGCGAATACAAACGTTATGAAAAACTCAACTTTAAAAGGAACTCTTGAAAACAAAATTCCGATGCAATACTATCAGCTAATTTGATCGTAGCAACTTACTAGGCAGTTTTTGCTTTGTTTAGACACGTTCACAATCATGTTCATGACTGTTCATCAATGTTTCAGCCCTTAGAGAGAGCGAACAGATGGACGTAAGGCGGTACGATTTTGCTCGATTCATTGCGGCGATGTATATCAACAACAATAATTGAAACATGTGATGGATATGGTTAGTTGGGCCTTCCCGATTCTTGAATTCGTCGCCTTGGGAGATGTATCAGACGCTTTCAAGCGTCTGGGTCATTTTCTGAGCGTGACGGAGCATTAAACCGCATTCAGCTCAATGGAAGGGGCAACAATACCAATTTATTACATCACAAACACGAAGAAATCATCATGAAAATCAGAAACATTACCGTCGGGATATCGGTCCTGGAGCAGAAACACAAAAGATCAGGTATCACATTGCTCTCCTACTGCCTATTGTTTCAAATGAATAAGTCATTTTTCTGGTCTGGGCAAAACGGATCGTTTATACAGGAGCTACGTAAAATAGGAATAACGAACCACTAAGTCTCAGGGAAAACGAGGAATCGTTAACCCAATGACGAAACGGCCCTCGAAAATAGGGTGAAAGAAGAGTAAAATATCGACCGTGCTCAGGGTCTGTCAACAGCCACTTCATAGCATCCCTTCTCATTCCTCGCGTTAGAAACCACCCTGCGATTGGTGAATGAACACATAATATCACTGCGACCGGAGTTTAAAAACAATTTTTTTTTCTTGGAAGTTTACTAAGGTTCATTATTGAAAATAATCAACCAAAAAATAGAATATTGAGAACATGAGCCGCGGAATTAATAACATGAACGGTAATTGTAACTCGAGTAAAATAATTCATGAAACAACTCTTCGCGAACTTTTTCATTCCGAAACGGAACTACTAATTTCTGAATCATTTCATCGACAGCACAAATCCGGTCGAACATAATTAAAAACAGAGCAGGGAATGTGTGTAGTGGCCAGAAATTGAGAAATATGAGTTAGCCTGCATTACCAAATGCAAAACAGCTTTGAGATATTTGAAAGGTAAACTACAATAAAATACAATAACAGAAGAGATTCCAATACAGCGGATGTATGAGGTATCAGATTTATTTTGTGCTCACTGGAATCGTTTTGTCAAGTGTAAATATAAGCTATGTAAAATGTAGCCTGATGAACCAGCAAAATTGTACTCGCTGCTGCGTCAGCTGAGAGATGTGATAAATAGGACTCACGCTCATTCGGGCAGTCAGTCTTTGTCTGGATCTTGCAAGGATACCCCACTGTAGGTCCCTTTCTTCATAACTTGTTCAATAAATAGTCGTCCTTTTTGAAAAATGCATTTTTCTGGCCCCTGAACCCAATTTATCTATATTAAGTGACTGCAATTTCACTTGTATCTATTCCTATGGAATTCACTTTTAGGGTTTAGCTTTCGAAATAGTGAGGAAGAAAAACTAGTTGTCACCTGGATGCAAAACATCAAGTCCCTCGCTTGGGAGACGGAGAGCTTCAGGAAATGATGGACCGTCACTCCGGTGAAGTCTGCAACGACGTAAATCCCGGCGTTGAGATCCCGCATCAGCATCAGGTCGTGGAGAATCAGCAGGCGGCGGAGGAGGGCGTTGAAATTGAAAACGTCGAGCTCTGAGCTCAGCAGCTTCGCTATGTAGACGCGGCACTGCCCTGGGGCGAAATTCCCGCACATCCCGAGAGCTCTGTTGAAGGTAAAATATACAATAGAATCGTTTTACACCTCAATTGAACGCTGTCACCAATGTTATCTATCGAGGTTAGTATTTGTATTCTATTTACGTTTATTTTTTAGAGTACAGAACGTGCTCTAGCCGTGACTTAGTCAACCGAAAATTTTATACAAAATGGAATTGAAAATAGGACCTTGCACATTAATAAAACCAAGAGCTATTATTAGTACTAACAGGTAGGAAACATATTGATACTTAACGAAGAAATTACCCGGCCTTTTGATAACCCCCAAGTTGGAGCGTGTTCAGAGCACTAAAACCTAAGAAAATGGTGATGAATGGAGTTTACTTTTGCGCATGTGATGATTTTATTCAAGGAAATCATTTCTAGCTTAATCTAAAAAACTTAATAAAAAACGCTGCAAATTCTTTCACTGGGGTTTAATATTCAATGATTCATGATTTGAATTTATGCTAAGCTTTGGAGTGTGCGTGTTTCACAGGTGATAGAGCGATTATTGAATTTCAGGAGATATGCGTAGAGCACTTAAATCGGTTCTCAACCAAAATACCTGTTTGGTTGTGTGCCTCCTGAAATTCAATAATCTCTCTATCACCTGTGAAACACGCACGCTCCAAAGCTTAGTAGAAATTCAAATCATGAATGCATTGAATAATAAACCCCAGTGACAGAATTTGCAGCGTTTTTTTGTTTTGATCGCAGTAACCTAGAGATGTACTGAATATGGATGCAATGTTGGCAGCATAAATCGGGCCATGCATCGGGAATGGTTTGAGCTACGGACCTGGGGAAGGGCTCATTCGATTCCTCATGAAAAGTTCTTCAAAAACAGTCCAAATTTAGGCCGCCTTGACTTGTTTTGAGGTTTTTAGGGATTTTACAAAACATTGACAACCCTTAAAGGGCACTTTAAATTAAGTGAGAGAGGTGGCTAAAGAATTGGGGCGTTGTCGGACCAATATTGGATTTTTCATGAAAATTTCAGATTTTTTGCGGACGGACGGCGGACGGACGGAAAATTTTTTATTGCAGATTTGGATTCTACACCCTTTGAAACGTAAACCATGAAATTTTCAGGGGGGGGGGGGGGGGGGGGGGGGGCTAGACATTTTTTTTTTCAAGAGCGATTACAATGGTTTATTTTTGAATAATAAACCAAAATACAATACCCTCTTACTTCGAGAGTTTTTGTGGTTTCGAATTTTTGAAAATTAATCCTTGAATATAATTCCCTTAGGGCTGATTGATCCATGTGTCTACATTACTGGCACATCCCGAATCCATGTTGGATTTTTCAGCCAAATTTTGTAAACTTTGGTTTATTAGTTTCGGAAAAAGGACGGCCAACTGTTTTTAACCAAAAACTTTTGAGGGGGTTACATGTTTTTTGAGGTCTATCACAAAGGTTCATTAATTAAAATAATAAACCACAATTTCCCGATCAAACTAGCCATCTCATCTACCAGCTGAAACTATAAAAACCCACCCAAATGTCAGTCCCTAACATCACAACAGTATTTGATGTTTTGAGGTCCAAGAAACCAAAATCACGGAGAAACCTATGTTCACCACCAGCATAAATTTTTGCGTACATCATTAAAGTGGAACGACAATTCATGACAGATTTCGGCACGTCTGTCAGTACCCTTGCTTCTGCTTTTGGTTTTAGAGACAAACTTGAGGTGTCCTTTAGCTGATGAGTATTCTTGTTCCTTGTTGTGTGTCGCGTTATGGCAGATTATTCCTAATGAGGAAGAAGTCAAAAACTAATAAATCATATCCTCTCCTCTTCTGCCATAACATTTGGTGAAGTCCTTTAATTATCGCGTACTTATCTATTTATTTAAGCTTTTATTTAAAATATATTTTCTATAGCTGACTACATTAACCTCTCATTCAGTATTTATTAGCAACTAAGGCACTGTAATCTCAATTTCATTCTTAGCGGTTAACGATCTTCTACATTCACTTCTCTCGCCTAGGCTCCTCCAGTTTCTCTTCCAGCGTAGCACGATTTAACGCAGGATTAATGTGAAACGGTGTAATGAACCTCTGTTGGTCAGTATTGCTTAATCAATAGCCCTAAAATGTGAAGCAACATACGTACACTGCTTTGCTGTTTTCCATAATAGCATCTCCAAGGGGATCTCGATCTTCAAACAGAACAGGGAACATCGTTCGAACAGTGAAATAGGCGTCTAGGCGCCTCTTACATTCGTCGATTCCTTTTCTGCAGTAAAGCGCAAACGCAGTGAGAACATTGTCGTCTAAAACACGAAAATGTTATGATAATCCAATATGTTTAACACAAATCAATTGATAAATGATTGAAGTACCTAAACAACTGATCCGTCAACCGTTGTAATCCTGATCCTTGTTATCTCACCCTAGCCGAGCACTGTAAAAAAGCACGGCTGGCTCCTCGTTTCTCGCCTTCATGCATTCATAATCGTTGGGCTGTTCCTCCCCCCTTCATGCATTCATAATCGTTGGGCTGTTTATATGTTGAGCTAATCTCGTTTCTAATCGATCTAATGCGCTGAAATATAAATAAGGTGTATTTTTATGCCACCGAAAGTTGACAAGATATGGAGGCGGTATGTTTAGATAGTGTACCTCTGACTACGCCTGATATATATGGATAGATAATGTATTTACACCATTCTACATGTTACATTCTTCAATTGCTTAATAACCGATGACCGAGCTGGATAGCGTAACACTGTGGCCCAGCCCGGAGTTGGTTCTTACATCTAACTTTTATTAAATACCTACCTGTAACACTGTATTTACACCTCATTAATTTTTAAAATTTAGATTCCACTTCCATGGAATGATGCACTTAGTAGATAAGTCATTTATATAGCTGTTAATGTTGTAAAATCATTAATTTTCGTTTATAAAGTACTCATACGGGTTGTCTCTTAATAGTTCACAAGTTTCTTTTTTGAATGCTGTTCAAAATTTATCTAGATTTCATTATATTTCCGATTTTTTCAAAATCGTTAACTATTTGTTTGCCTGTGTATTTTCTCGTCATTTCAACAAATGTGTTTTTAACTCTCGGCAACTTCATTCTATATGATTTTCATTGCCGGTGTCTCACATCAGCAAAATAAGGTCGATATAGCGCCTTACAAACACCACACAATCACAAACGGTTCGAGTAATCATTTTGAGAAGACATTCTGCTGATCGAGTGAATATACGTAGGTACGTGGTTTATTTAGCACTTTCCATTTAGATATAAATATAAATGTTGGTTCATAATTTTAGAATAGGGAGGAATTAGGTTATTACAAGGATTCGTCACGCAACATTGTCGTAGGTCATGCCCCTACAAACATTAACGCTTCCGAATGGGTGAGACGATTTGAAATCCTAGTCTAACCAAAACTATCTGTAGTTTGTACTGTGTTGGAATTTGTATAACTTAATTCAAACTATCCTTCCCAACAAAATACGGTCAATATAGCGTCTCATTATCAACTGCACATCATCGCGAACGGTGCCGTCAAAATTTGAAGAATTGATGCTTGAACTATTTTATTTGCGCACGGACAGAGTGATTCATTAATTTGTGAGCCAATAAATTCAGAGGAGGACATCTACCTATGTTCAAACTTTAACATAACCTGGGAAATATCAACAAAATCGAATGGGAACAACGGGAAAAAGGTTTTTTTCATTTTATATCACGTTCGCACATACGAAAGAGCTTTTAACTAAACTATCCTGTCGAAATTGATATGAAATTAATGAAAATGAAATTATTAAACTACCTATTAAACAGCTTGAGAAATTCGGACCACCAGAACCTTGAAAACAGATGCGCGGTGGTGTTTACTTTTGAATACGCGTGTGAACGGAATTAAAGATTTCTGAATAATGAAATTCAAAGGGGATCATTCACAATTCCCTGATTCAAGTTCCCTGGAAATGTCATCAAAATCGGATTAAAACTGCAGAAATCGACCTTTATAGAAGGTGTTACTGACAGATATGGAACTAAAGTTGTTCAGAATTATCCAGGACGGAATGTGTGAGTGGTTTTTGGTTTTAGGGGAAAAACTAATTTCGCCTGCACATTTATATAGCAACCTTTAGCAGTAATCAAAATTAGAAGTAATTGAGATTCATATTTGAAGTAATAGATGTGGAATTTGTTGATGATTGAACAAAACTAGCGAAAATTGGCTAGTTATCAATAGTTTGTAGAAAAAGGCCACTTACCTATGTGATTGGGAAGATGTTGTTGGTCTGAAAACCATTGAAATAATTCTTTCTCAGCTACATTCACTCTGTCAGCCGTCAATCCGTGCTCATCGAATGTCTTGTTCCTTTCGTCTTCGCTTGGAGGATTAAAATACATATTGAGCTTACTTACTTCTGAATTTCGATATCTATCACCACTTTATACGCACTTAAAATATTGGTCACTTTTATAAAAAGAGGGCGAGCCCTTGTTCAAGTCATTTTTATAGGGAGGACAGTGTGTTTGTAGTACCGTACTTATGTGCTTGAGGGAATTTCTTCCTAGTAACTTATTGCGAACAACGATCTGTCAGACAGAAATTGTAAGAACTAAAAAAACGTCCTACTAATCCCGCGTTCGCTTCAACCGCTATTTTTTTACATTCATAACACGTGACCCGAAATGACTGATGTAGCGGAGGAGCGAAAAATAGGCCACGTTATCATGAGATAAGATAAATGACCCATCCTTAACCAATCCAACCTTAATGCATCAAACCACTTTTTCAAATTGTTTGAATAAATTCGTATTTGATTCCATGTAGTGAGTTACAGTTCATACTAACACAATAACTTTTAAAGTGAAACATTGTGTTCGTCCAAAAACTAAGAACCGTTTTCCAAGTTGGGTGTGTCAGCTTCTCATCGATAACATCAATGTGCAGATCATTAAAACTTGAAAAACTTGAAGAATTCTTAATCTTAGATTTGTCGCGTGTATTTTTTCCAATCCTTACTTTTTCATAGCTCACGACCTATTGGGCAGATATAACGAAAATATGATAAATATCAATGGGGATTGGTAACATGGGGTTTTGGAAAGAAAATGTGCTGGTTAAACTGTGTTTAAAATCCCAAGATTTATAACAAACATAAAAATTTAGGGATTTAAAATTTTTCAAAATACAAGGCCTTGTAAATTTTGGTTAGGTTGGTAACAAATTAGTAATCTGGATAACGTAATCAGTCTTATCATAGCATTGGCATAATTATTTCAGTCCCATGAAAAAAATAATAGGACGAAAAAACCTAATAAAATCGTAAGAATCAAGGAAAATAACCGCGTCAGGCTTTTGAAAAATATGAAGAAAAAATTCGTAAGAAAATCATCTACTTCAACCTCCCCACCACCACCGGTTCGCTAAAACCTTTACCGCACAGGGGATAAATATGCACTGGACAGTACTTGGAGCTCTTTCTATGTGTTCTTCTATGGTGTTTCCCTATTCAAATGATTGCTGCACGTTAGTTACAAACGTACAAATCCAAAAAAATGAGAATTATTCAAGAAAAAAATTCAAAAAATTGATATCTAATTTATCTACTTCGATGGTCTAGCACCTGTGAGTCAATTTGGTGTCTATCTAGCAATAAAACTCCTAATGATTAAAATAATCAAATGATCCCTCCACACTCTTCTCGTTCCAGTGGTGGATAATCTATCAAGTTTGAAATAAGGCTAACAAAATGACAAATAATCATATTACAACTGTTCACTGGACGAAAATGGTTTGGAACTTGTTCCCGTGACATAAACGCCTTCAATTGAGTGAGTCGACACGTATTGCGGCTCCATCGCGCATGATATGCTGAATATTATTCTAAAGCGTATACAACATTGATACAATTGAGTTTGAATTTACAGGAGACTATTCAAACGGCTTTTTCCATACATTACAAAATTTGTAATGTATGTAATGTTGGTAACGACGGAACGCAATAACGTAAAAAAAGGCTTGGGCCAGCGCAATGTGTATTACTGATTTTCGAAAGGTGGAGTTTTTAGCTTCAAACTGCATCTACGGCTGAACCCACATGTTCCCTTTAAATGTTTATTGATGTAGGATTAAAACTGTGCAAATTACACTTGTTACAAGGATCTTCGAAAACAATACAGATGGACAGATACGAAACGAAAGTAGTTCAGAATGATCTAAAACGTAAAATGGAAGTCTACATTTTGACTTTGCTGGAAAAATTTTCCGAAATTGAGGAAATAATTGCTCAGAAGCAAAATTATTGTATTCAAAAACCAACTCTTCCACTTGTGTTTTTTGCAATATAGACACTTTCAATTGTCATAAAGTCAATTTTGATTTCTGGTCCACGTATATATAGCTTTGGTTCCTCTGTTGGAAGATGAAAAATTTGTATTCGCCGAAAATCAAACTTCCCATGAGCAATTTACGTTTTAGACTCCTTTTTTGTGTAAGGCTGTTGTGAAAAGCTTAACTTTCTATTGTATCCATCAGATTTTGATGAAATTCCAGGGAATGTGCCGGTTCAGCTGTATATAGTTCCTCATAAATTTCATTATTCAGAAAGTAATCACTTTGCGCATGCAAGGAATACAAGTTTCATCGGGGTAATTCGATTTTTCGTGAAATGTAGGCCCGATGTACTTGGATTTTTCGTATTCAGCAAACACCAGATGGGTGAATTAACCAGAATGAATTAGCATAGGACCGAGAAAAAGTGGCAGGTGAAGAACAAGGGGGTAGAGGTTGGTGCTAAAGGGCTATGTGTTCTCTCAAAGGGTGGAAGGGGCAATGCATTATACTTTACAATGAAGCACAGCTGGTCTGGATGTAGATGTGGCGGGCGGAGGCAGAAGGAAGGGGCTAGAGGGGGCGAAGAGGGGGCAATATGTATCAGTTAAACCCGGAAAAGGCAAAAAAAGGATCCAGATAACTTCAGGGGCTATTTCCTTTCAGCTGAAGAGACCGTGCGTTTCTTCCGCCAACAGCAATATCCTTCCCACCGCTGGAAGAAGGAAGAAATTGCTTTTTAACGTGAGGTCACATACTCATGTTATGAGAGCACAGAGAAATTCTCGTTTCACGACAATGTTCGTACCAACTAGCGTGTGCCGTGGGTTTGAGTAATGGGCGAATATCCCATGCATTCGTTAAATAGTTGGGTACCAGAATATTAGATAACGCGTACAACATTTGTTAACGCTCATACGCATGGTAACTGCCACTTTGATTGAATTTAGGTTGACAATTAATCGAATGAAATGGCTTTAAAAAGCCCAATAAATAAAGTATAATCAAATACATGTATGTGTTACTGTCTTCATATGTGTGTTTGCGTGTGGTTTGAGTCATTGAGTACACTCTGCTTAAGATTTTTATGTAAAACCCATTTGTTTGTTAATAATTCAAACAATCCAAAAAACAAATACACAAGAGGCAACAGTTTTTCAAGACAACTGTTTTTGTGCACGGAAACAAGTCAATATTCAACGATCAACCATTGGTGGATCATGAATGGCAGGTAAAGCTTATAGATTAGAGGCTTATAGTGTTATTGGCCTGGATTTTCAAAGGATTCTAAGCACATCAAGACAAGAAAAACGAGACGATCAAGAAAAGAAGAAAAATTGTGACTTGGAAGAGAGGTTCATTACAGCCATACACCTAAGGTGTAGCTTTTGAGCAATTATTTATTGATTTTCTGGGAGAACCGCACGGATCAAATACAGGTGACCCGTAGATTTTGGTGGTATGAGATACTCTTACTGAATGCCCAGAGGCATTTGCAGGATAAAAACTGTCACTCGAGATCCGACAGAGACAGTTTTTCTTCGTTTTGGAGTTCCCAGAGAGCTACTCTCAGATCGAGGCACAACATCCGAGTCAGAAGTGTTTCGAGAGATGTGCAACCTGTTGAATATCCATAAATCTAGGACCACGCCCAAGCACCCTCAGAGCAGCGAACCGGTTGAAAGGTTAAACAGAACACTAACTAGTTGAGATGCTCGCCAAGATGATAGGTACATTGCAAAGTTATGATTACGGTTCTGCAGAAAGAAGATAACAAATTATGTAGACTTGAAACTTGAGATGTCAGAAAGCCCAATGACTTACTTCTGCACTATCACTTTGTCATATTGACCGATCAATCATCATTAGGGATGATCCTGTTTGCCTTCCTGAAACGCCTCAGCAATCTGTCGGGGATTGTGTTTTCCAACAGCCTGGCAACGGTCTGAGTGTGGTGGCCAGTTAGTTGTTGGTGATGACGATTGTACGTTGCTATAATACTCTCCTGGATTGTGGGTACGGTTAAGTCACTATGATTGACTGTGTTGCGAACATACCATGGTGCACAGGCCTGGATTTACGCATAGGCCTACTAGGCCCGGGCCTGGGGGTGCTCGGCGCCAAGGGGCTCACTCCAAGTCTCATGAAAAGAAAACATTTAAATCGAAATAAAAATGTTAGTTTGTATTAGAAAACGTTTTTATACGTATTATTGTATAGTGAACTATTAGGTCTATTCTTGAATACAAATCATTTTATTTGAGTTTACCGTTTGTGAGGTATGTAAATATGCTCTAGAATCTAAATCTGCTCTGGAATATGCCAGGTATTTACTCTGGCGTTCTGGCACGCATCAAACAAGTCAGTCCTCTGGCGGAGTATGTACCTTGTGCTGTGCGTTCGTTAAACGTTGTAGGATCGTGTGCAGCAGAATCATGCCTGTATAACTTTTTTAGTCCACCCCATAGATGGGCTATTTTGAAGAGGAACTGTTCCTTATTGCTGCAAAATCTGTCCAAGGCTCGATAGTCTGCTTGTCTCGACGCCTGCCGAGTTTTCAACGAAAGCAAAGAGAGCATTATAAAAAGTTTGGATGAGATTTCAAGTGATAGTGACGAAAAGCCCTCAACAAGAAATGAAGCCAGGACTCTAAAGGAATAATCTGAGGTCTTATGGGGTTCAATTCTAGAAAGATTTAACAAAATAAATGTAAAATTGCTTCAAGCGACTAGGTCATCCTCTGAGCGTGGCGGGAATTACCGCATTCAGCTCAATGAAAGGGGCAACTATACCATTCCATCACCTCACAACTGCTACACTTCCGATTTAGGGTAAACTTTTTCGGATAACACCTTTTCCACTTAATTCCTCAACTGATTTCATCGGTGAGTTATTATCTGCTGGTTGCACAACTACAAAACGTTTGGGTTGTTTCATAGTTTTCGCAACTGAACAATACGAAACACTGGATACTGCAGGCACAGAAACCATCCTGGGGGATGGCTGATCGATTTTGCCACCCTTTTTCAATCCAGCTGGTGTTGCAGCCTTACATAGGGCATGTCCCACTTATCATTGTGCAAAAGCAGTCTGTTGCATTGATGCTGCAATCTGACGTAGTACATCTGTCAAATCTGCTCAAAACTATATCTGCTCTAGATGCTTCAGAACGTTCCAGGACCTTTCATTTGGACCACTTGCCAAAGCATTGCAGAAACAGACTCGCTAATACTCGGGTTTACCTCGTTATGTTCTTTTCAACTAAATCTGCTCTAGGTGCTGCAGAAAGTTCCAGGATCTTTCATTTCAGGTCCATGTGGACCACTTGCCTAAGCATTGCAGAAACAGACTCGCTAATACTCGGGTTTACCTTTATCTTGTAATCTTTATCTTTGCAAATCTTAGATTTCGGATGATCATGATTGACAGGTTGAAAGATTGAATGGAGCGCCTTCAGCTACAGACGGCGGCTCGTTACAAACGAGACCGAGCACTTCAAGGGACGTTTCATTCGCAAAAAAGTCTGACGGATAACCCAGTTTGCGGACGCACAGGGGAATAATTTTCGAGAGGGAGTCGGAGCGGAATGTGGCTTTGTTCTCGTTGATGTGTGGGTTAGCCTCATAGCCTCCCTTTGCCCTTCTATTGCCCCCCGCATTGCCCCCCATTTTCCCATCGTATCGCCCCCTGGCCCACCTCCGGGCCCTCTAAAACCGCACCCTCATTGCAGTATCGAGAGCGTTGAATGCAGTCCGCCGAGCCATCCCGTCCCCCCTCGTCCGCCGGCCGCGCGATATTTGTCACCTAATAGCCGCCACTATGTCATTTGCCCGCAACGAAATGCCGCCGCCTTCCGCCTCCGCTCGCCGTTAGCTCCTCCCAAACTCTAAATATTTATCGTTTCGACGACTGACGGAACGAGTAGCAAAAATTTTGATGTCCGAATTTCTGAGCCGCCCGACATTCCCGGATGTTAAAAAATGGATATTCGTTGAGTCATAAACCATTTAGGCAACTACTTTGCATGGGCTATGCAACAAATATTACAATTACGGGACGTTAAGTGACGTCAGTGATACAAAAAAAAAACTTAAAAATACAGGAGATTTTTGAGCGTTTCTTGTCTTCGGAAGTCACTGTGTTTGAATAATTAAAATTATCACGGCTCGTGTTCTTTATCCAAGAGCCGGTTCAATAGGTCTTCCTCCGACATACGAGATATGATACGGTCTCACATCATCTTCGAAGTCGAAAGTAGCTGCTGCAATTTTTAGACTAGCTATAAATTCAAGTAAGGGTTCACCTTTTTGACATGAAAATCCACTAAATTTGAATCATTCTTGCAGCACGTTCCTCTTAGGCGAGAAGTGTTCGGCAAATGCTTCAACTACGTCTTGGTACTTTCTAAGCACCGCGGTGTTTTCATTTTCTTCATCGTCTACATACAATGATGCTTCTCTATCATCCTTCAGCGTATTAAATATTTCGATGCCTCTTTTGCCCAACTGGTTCAGCAAGATCGCAATTTTTATCTCGTCTCTTTCATTGTTATTCTTCGATGCAGTGAGTTATACCCCAAAAGCTTGAAACTCCTCCCTCCACTCCTTTTTTTAAATAAACTGCTTCAAAATTGAAGATTTGCGGCGGTCTGGTTTCACTCATTTCGGTAGTTTTTGGTTTATTATTCAATAATAAACCATTGTAATCGCTCTTGAAAAAAAAAAAAAAAAAAATTCTAACCCCCCCCCCCCCCCCCCCTGAAAATTTCATGGTTTACGTTTCAAAGAGTGTAGAATCCGAATCTGCAATAACAATTTTTCCATCCGTCCGCCGTACGTCGTACGATTTCTCCCAAACGGCTGGAGCAAAAGATCTGAAATTTGGACTCTTTTTGAAGAACTTTTCTTGAAGAATCGAATGAGCCCTTCTCCAGGTTCGTAGCTCAAACTATTCCCGATATACAGCCCGATTTATGGTGCCAATATTTGCGTCTTTTTGGTTTCGAATTGTTTATGTTTTCATCGATGTAACCTAGTGATGTAGTAATGTAGTAATGCGGAAATGGAGTGAACTCCTAGAAGGCTTTGTGGCCGATACACGGGTTGAAGCATTCTCGGACGCATGAAACGCTGCAAATTCTTTCACTGGGATTTATTATTCAATTGGATTGCGTTCATGATTTGAATTTCTACTAAGCTTTGGGGTGTGCGTGTTTTACAAGTGATAGAGTGATTATTGAATTTCAGGAGGCACACAAATATGATGAACTGAACAGTCCAAATAGGTATTTTGGTTGAGAACCGATTTACGTGCTCTATGCATATCTCCCGAAATTCAATAATCGCTCTATCATCTCTGAAACACGCACACTCCAAAGCTTAGTATAAATTCATATCATGAACGCAAGCCTATTGAATAACAGACCCCAGTGATTAATTTGCAGCGTTTTTCTTTTTGAATAATTATTATTTCGTTCTAGGCGTTGGCAATGGCAGCGTCGCGACGTGAGTGAAACGGTTTCTCGGTTTTTAACGAGAACTCTTCTTTTCAAGCCGAATAACATCTCGGTGTTTAACGAGAACAAATTAGGATGTTTTGACGAGAATTTACAATTTTGACACCATGTTTGAATAATTAAAATTATTGGGGTAGGTTAGGAGACATCAAATAGGCCGTGATCAATTTGTTAACTGTGTAGATTCAATCCATGAAAATGTACGCTGCAATGTCAACATCATCCCGGTTACAGTAGCAGTACCGTTATGGCACTACTTGAAGATCTATTTTCGCTCATACTGCTTTATTCTTCCGATCGCACTAAATGGAAGTTTACTTAATAAGTAAAATTATTTGACAGTATCCTAGGAAGTTTCGGAACGATGGACAATTGTGCTTGATCAAATATTATTGCATTTGCTTTTAGAGAAATGTACGTTCCTGGTATCTGCACTATCAAGTGTCACTTTTCCAACTTGATTACTTACTCAACTTAATTTTACATCAAGGCACAGGTACCTAACACTCAACTGTTATTTAGTTGATGAACTTGATGTTGAACTTGATCAGTGTATGGAATGGGATAGACATAGCAACGCACTAGTAAAGTAAATTGTTCTGTGTATGTCGAGAAGTAAGGAACTTTCTCACTAAAGAAGCCATCAGAATGTTATACATCACCCTGGCACTGCTGTTCATTATACACCTCGTCTCCGGATGGTTTGGAAGCAGATCTACTCTCCATGAATCTGAAATAGAAGACCAGAAATAACTAATTAAACTTCTCGTTGAAAAAAAAAGAAAGATCAGATTCGCTTCTTCAGAATTATTCAGGGATAATTAAATCAGAATAATTTGGACTCACATGATTTCATGGTTTTTCTAAGTTCCTATTGTTGGTTTATTGTTAGTAATAATGAATCTTTGCAATTGACCAGGAAAATACAAACTTTAAGCCCCTACTCGAAGTTTGTTCTCCCAGGTTTCAATTAGAGTTGGTTCCAGAAACTGTTATGAAAAACCGAAATCCGTCAGACGGCCGTCCAGAACTTTTCTCAGAAACTACTGGACCAAATTAATGAAAATTTGGTCGAAAACCACATTCGGGGTCTTGTGAGAACTGAATTCTAGGCAAGGCTCTCAGACAATCCTCAGAGTGATATCAGAAGGAGGGAATATTAAGATATCGGAATATAATAAACTTTCGGAATGTCATTGATGTTTTAATGGTTTATTAATTTGATATTATCTCATGATAGATATGCCATCAATGGATCGATTGAGCACAACCGCACAGCTTTACATTAGTCCGTTCACTCTCCTAAATTACTTAAGGGAATAAAAGAACTTTGACAGGAGTAAAGAAGAAGACTGTCAACAAGAATGTGAATGTGAACGTGCTTGCACATGGTGAAGATCACCTAGGAGGAAGATCCTATGAGGATCAAATTAGCTGGTATAATTGTAATGGAATTTGATTTGCAAGAGCTCGCATACCAATAGAATTTTTCCAGGCTTGACTACATGTTTGCGGATAAGTGAAGCATAAATTGGTCTTTAATTTTATCTCGTTAAATTTCAGCTATTTCTACGTCGGGTCCACCATTGTAGGTAGTTTGATATCAGCTTTTGTTTCGCACAAACGAAAGTTTACATTACGAACAGTTCGTAGTCTTTTTAGGCGTGAATAATTCTCTCGAATAACTTCCACAAGCCATCGATAATGAGATAGTTACTTCTTTAGCCATAACGCGAGCGATAAGACCTACCGAATGCAAGAGATTCGGACGATAGGACCAGACCGATAAGACAATCGATACCTCACTAAAGAAACTGAGACGAAAAAACTCGATAAAAAAAGACAGAGATTCCGGAAAAAAGGACGTAGTAGAGGTGTTGAAAGCAACTGATGAAGACTCAGTGATCAGCCGAAGGACAATAACTCTGTTCCTAATCGATCTTCCGTCCTGAAACATAATTGTGAAATACAAACTTAAATTTCTATGTCACCTAGAAGGCAGTTCCAAGGTATGTCAAAAAGTGGTTAGAGAGAAAGCGTGTAGAGGAGAACTTTTTCTTAACACAGTTTCTCTCAGGACACGAACTATTTTACTCCAACCTTCACTGAATGGGGACAGTAGACGATCCAGTTTGTCCAAACTGTGATGGAGGAGATAATAATGTGTTTCTCACATTCTTCGTGTGTAAGTATTGGGAAACACAAATTCTTGGAAATGCCATCTCCGGACATGACACTGGAGAATATAGTTGCCAAAATGCTTGAAACAGAGGAGCATTGGACCTCTGTAGTTGTTTATGTCGAATCCTGCAGAAAAAGATCACCAAAGAACAGGAGAGACGGATGAGGCTATCTATGGACCGAGAGGGCTAAATACGTCCCAAGGACTTGGTCTGACGTTATGTGCTGAACAGTTCCAGGGAGAGTTCCAACGTGGGAAAAGGAAAGTGAGGTTTTAGTGGGTTTAAATGCAACATAACCCGGAGAGCGGTCCCTTCTGGGTATCTCACGACATCCGATTCCTACCTCAGGATCTTAAAGATTTCCTCACCTGCCTATGTAAAAAGAAGATATGGGGGCAGGAGATGCCGAGTTTAGATAATGTATCAGGTACTAATATACGTAGACCAGAGATGTACATAGAATGATTATTCTGATACTGATATAATAAAACCATGTGTAATAATTTGCAGCGTTTTCCTTTTGTTGTAATACCTGACTTACGTTGGTAGCCAGCACAGCGGTACCCGGCATACTTAATTGTGTGTTATTCGTGTCTATAGCACCTGTCCTATACTTAAGAAGAGTAGCATTGTACAGTATCAAGCATTTACGTCAATCACTCTTGTTTGTAAAGAAATAATACAATTATTTGTAAAAGGCAGTTTTAGGAAATGTTAGGATATTGCACAAATGCTGTAAGGATGGAAGAAAACATCACTCTTAAATATGACTGATGCCTTGAAAGAACATGAACGAGAAACGTAGTTTCTCCGACGGGAACAACAAAAAACGAGCTTGGCTAAAAAATGCGACAGCTTGAATAATTTCGTTGTCTTCTCTCGTACAACCCCACAGTTCTACGGCTTCCCTCCCTATGTCCTGGGGATGGCAAAATGTTTATTAATAGAACCAAAAAGCGATGGCAAACAGAGGCGCGAGGTATTAACTAGCTAGAGAACCTCTCGAGGAGGGAGAACAAACCCATTTGGATTATGTTAATGGCCGAGTGAGGTGACTGTCGCGAAGGAGGTGCTGAGGGTTGAAGGATGAAGAAGGCGTCGCAGATGTCACCTAATGCCGGCATAATGCATATCATTCCGAAGGGCTGCGAAGTGACGCCTCTCCGTTTTCCGGCCTTTTACCGCTTCCACTCTGCTGATCCCGGTGGCTCGACGGAGAGACGGGATTCGTTCAGTTTCGTTCGTGACAGTCGAAGCAGGTGCTCGGCCCGGAATCCACGACTGCCCCGCTTCATTTAATGAATATACTGATGTACTATCATAAACATCAACAATTAGTTCAGTCTTCAGATGATCGGTCACAGTTGCACTATGCTACTCGTTTTCATCTAATGGGTAACGTTGTGAACCCAAAGGTTAGGTCAGTTCAGACGACTCGAAGTCCTCCATATGTAATGAACTCCTTTCATTCCAATGTCGATAAGTCTTTGAGGTTTCCATCTTCTCACACTAGAACTAGGTAATTATAAAGAAGCCATATACTCTTGGTTGATCAGGTTGGGGTCCGTTTGGGCAGAGATGTAATAAAAAGTATCTATGTTTAATGGAAAAAGGTTAATGGATTTTATTGCTATTACGATCTTATTGTACTGCTTTGTATTTGTTTACTTTATAAATCTCTGGTCTCATAAATTGTATGATAACATTATCGCAGAATATACTATACTAAAACGAGA
This sequence comes from Creontiades dilutus, assembly GCA_031894815.1. NCBI lineage: Eukaryota > Metazoa > Arthropoda > Insecta > Hemiptera > Miridae > Creontiades > Creontiades dilutus. The sequence continues at coordinate 90,772 of JAVIWC010001263.1, read as the reverse complement.
CTTGCATATTTTCAATGTAATAGGGCGTTTGGTGATTCCGTGCACCTTCGCGGCTTGGTGACGACTCTTGTCCAACACTACAGGCCTAGCCTCAGTTGGACAATATATTCCACTAATACCACTAGGGTGCCTATGTATAAGTAATTCGCTGTTTGAATTGGTATAGTTTTTTGTTTTTAAGGCACAGTGCGTGCAGTAGGATTCTTTCATTTTTCGCATACTTCTGTATTCAGATGCATATTTGTTTTTTGTTTGTTATTTTTGGAATAAACACTATCTTTCTCTTTCTCACTCTCTCTCGAAGGTACCGTGTGATAATGCGTTGGTGACGAAAACGCAAGATGGTTCCGCCGGTTATCAACCTGAAAGCATGGGGGATATTTAGTCCAGTCAGAATAGAAAACGAAAGCTCTTATCTCTCAAAAAAAGGTTTCTAGAAGAAGAAGAAAAAGAAGAGGAAAACTTTTTTTATTTAACAAATGTAAATGTACAGCCAAAAAACCAGTGGTTCTACAGCGAAGATCATTTACAGGTCCATTTTGTCCTGATTCTGTCTTCCACCACCTTCATCACCAAAATAAAATTAAAAAAAAAAAATAATAATGATCATAATACAAATTGTCGGCTCATTGATTCAAATGACTGTTGTTTGAGTTTAAGTTAGCTTCGATAACCAAAATTACTACCTCTGTTTCAAATACCAGATTCAATTATAAACCAATATATATTGCACAGATACAACTCTCCTGATTCTGAAGAACGGGTTCGGCAGTAAATCACACGAGACAGTAAGTGTTAAGATCACTGATATAATTAAAGATTAAAAGCAAGAGAACAGTAGGCACTTGTTAAGAACAGTAGGTAGGTCGAGCGCTGGGATCGAAGTGGGGCGATTGGAAATCGTTCCACTCGCAGGTGGAAATATGTGTAGCGAACATAACAGTGAGTAATTCAACCAACAAATCATGATGCATAATAGCTACCTACATAAATGAACATGTTATGATATTCGCGTGATACAAGATAGAAACAATATTCTATACGCTAAAATACAGACATATCTTGATGCACATATTTATTTATGTGGTGACGCCGAACCTATGATTTTTGTGTGAACTAGGCACACAATGCAAACTTATGTAGATGGATGTTAGAGGCTACATGGAACTATTTCTGAAACGGTAACATAGATGTTAGAAATAGTATTGAAAACACATCTATTTTCCAACAAAAATAATGCAAAAATGCAATAATGCAATTTGAAAAATAATGCAAATCTATTGACAAAACATGATAACCAATAAAAATTGTGTTGCTCAACGAATGGATTCATATCAACTTAACATATTTCTCGGCATATTTAGGGGCTTGCAGGTAGAGCCATACGCGCCCACCAATTCTTAAAACGGAACACACGTGAATTCGCGAGTATACGAGTACGTATCGCCAGTATCGAGTATGCTTCGCCAGTCTGGTCTCCTTCTTTATAGATAGATAGATAGATAGATAGTTTATGTACATCATATTACACGTTACATTCCTCGTTTGAATAATAACTGATGACCGAGCTGGATAGTGTAACACTGTGGCCCAGCCCGGAGTTGGTTCTTACATCTAATTTTTATAAAGCACGTTCCTATAACACTATATTTACACCACATTAATTGTTGAAGTTTAGATTTCACTTCCATAAAATGACGTACTTACTATACACGCCATTTATATGGCTGCTAATTTTATTTATTCATTAATTTTAGTTCATAAAGTACTCATACGGATTATCTCTTATTAGTTTATAGGTTTCTTTTTTGAATAGATGCTGACTGTTTATCTTCATGAGATTTCTAATTTTTTCAAAATCTTTATTAACTATTTGCATGCCTCCGTATATTGTCGTCATCTGAGCAAATGTGTTTTTTACTCTCGGCAACTTGAGTCTGTAAGATTTTGATTGCCGCTGTCTTACATCAGCAAAATATATATTTTTGTGTTTACGGATTAGTTTTAGCATATTAAATGTGTACAATTGGTAGACGGTTAACAGATTCAAATCATGAAATAATGTATCACTGGGATGGCGCCTGGGCTTATTGAACAATACCCTTAGGGTCATTTTTTGGATCTTAAAAATTTTGTCAATTAGGTACTTGAAAGTGTTCCCCCATATTACAATTGCATACTGTAAGATTGACTCAAACAGCGCCTGATAAATATTGATCTTCAGCTCATCTGATAGAAATTTTATTCTATAGAGGGTATAGGCACATTTCCTTAGCTTTTGACACAGATTTTGAATGTGGTGGGTCCATTTCATTTGAGAATCGAAAGTCACTCCTAAATAAATTAAGCTATTCACTTTTTTGATTTTTGAACAGTCACACGGTAAGTCATTGCAGCTATGTAATGTCAAAGGGTCACTCGATGTTGATTGTGGGTCTGCCTTTCTTGCTATGTCCATGAAAACCGATTTCGTAGTATTGATTGTAAGCTTGTTGGTGTTCATACGCTGTGCATAAGTACAGGCTTGAACGAGTTCAAAATAAATTCCTCCGGTTCATTGCGTTCAAGCTGGGTGCTCCGTCGGCCGATATCGAGTACAATTGCGTCCGCCAACAGTGTTACCTGCAGCCCCTTGAGATTAGGGCGTGCTCCAGCCGAGCTTTCCCTTCACTTCAAAATATTGAACAGCAAGATTGACTGCCCGGCGCTCATCTCGAGGATTGGCCTCCATGTTCCTCGGCTTGGCTCCCGCTCGCCCTTGTTGTTCTACGTCCCTTTCTCTCCGAGACAAACTACTTGCGAGATAAACCCTTACACAGGATTCCCCGCAGCACAAACTTATCGACAAATCCAAATTTTGATTTTTTAACCCCTTCCTTGCCAATATAAATATAAATATAAGAATTTAGTATAGTTGTGATCATAAAAAAATGAATTAATGAACTTATTAAATTTGCAGAAACTTTGCTCTCGTACACGACTATCAAAATCCTCACCGTTTTCGTACGACTGGCCTCGGAAAGTTGACGATAAAAAATTAATAGAATATTCTGCTCCAGAAAGCTTATCGTGTGACATTGTGAAATTTAGTTTAGAATGAGTTTAGAATTGCCCAACTTGATCCTTAAAAAAGAGCTATGAGCCACTTTTGGTTGGAAATGAGTTGTTGATGACTGGGAGGAGCTGTTGGACACGACTCACGTTACGCCCTATTCAAGTGCAGGATATTTTTACGTCTTCTACCCACAGATATTTGACGATTCTGGAACAGGACGGGAATTGATGAATATTATTCCTACTTCCGCAGGATGGATGGAGTGGACTCAGGATCCGAGTCGTAGCAATGGGAAAGACTGCTCGGAACTGAATCACACTACGGCCTCACACAATGGGCGAAGAAAAATGTGCCCCGCCGAGGGATGTGGGTGTATTCAAAAGAGGCGATACGGGAAGAGATCCCGCAGGAAAAAATTTACTTGTCACACCGGACCGAGACATTTGTCACTGATAAGAGTTGAGCTTTGTAACAGCAGGCAGCCGGACCATAAAGTGTCTCTGGGAGTCATCTCTTTTTGCGGGCTTATCCCCCGCCCAGATCTGCCCGAAGGCTTCGTATTGCTTCCCCCGCCCGAGCTAAGATAACGGTTTTCAATTTCGGTCGGGCGAAACCAAAATGTGCACAGCTAGTTACTTACAGTTCCAGTGGGTAGGGGAAATACACCAGCTATTGGACGCATCGTAATACTGTTAGAATTTGTAAGAATAGAAGTTGTAAACCGGTGTGTCATAATTTGATGCGTTCTTTGTTTTATTACGATGGACTCACCAATTGAAAACGCTGCAAATTGTTTCACTGGGGTTTATTATTCAATTTTATTCATTTGGCTTGTTCATGATTTGAATTTCTACTAAGCTTTGGAGTGTGCGTGTTTCACAGGTGATGGAGCGATTATTGAATTTCAGGAGGCACAAAAATATGATCAACTGATCAATCCAAATAGGTATTTTGGTTGAGAACCGATTTACGTGGTCTATGCATATCTCCTGAAGGGTCAAAAAGATTCAATTTCTCCAATGAGCCGTTATAGCATGCTGATTAACTGTTGGTACAACTTGTTTCCTTGTTTGTGAGTACATGTCATTTGTTCTGTGGAAACTGTTGTGAATGAGAAACTCCCTATTTCTGGATACATTTTTGCTGGATTTATTAACAATAATAGTTTCTTTGCTTGATTCAGAGTACAGCGTTATCTGAAATACGTGCTGTTTCTAGCTAACCTATCGATAAATGAGCAGTCCTATGATTGGATACCTAGATGCAGACTGGGAAAACTCTTCAATCGACTGGAGATGAAGCGGCTTCAAGTTATGAGAAAGTCCTAGGGAAGCTGTAACATCGAGGTGATGGAATGTATAGCCTCTTCCATGGGTCAAAACCATTAATCCCTGCAGCAGCTAAAGGATATTCCAGAACCTCCAAATCGCCAGGTTGTGCTCAAAGTCAGCGGTTTTCAAAATTGTGATGGGGGAACTATCTATATCCGTCACGATCTCGGGGGCTTAAAGGGGGAGAGACATTCGCAACTATCAGGACAGAGGTAATTTGTTATCTTCAAGGGAAAATTTCTATCGAGAAGACATTTTGCCTATGTGTCCAATGCGAGGAAAAGGGCGTGTCAAGACAGACAATATGAGACGATGAGTGGATCATTACTACGTTCTGCCACCTTGTAATATAGAGATGATGTTGTGTAGTCACCCCTTCTAACTGCTGAGGCAATAAATGGCTGCAACACCCAGAGGATATACCTGAAGCTCAGGCTCAGCTATTTCAACAATTGGGAAGGGGAACAGTCCAAAACAATGCTTGAACTAAAGAGATAACTGTGGCCTTAACAGGTACAGATACAGAACACCAGAGTATAACTGGGAGAATTTTCCGGTGAACGCTCTTGGAAGAGCTGGGTTTTCCAATCAGCAAGTCTCCAATATTATTCAATGATAACCAGGGAGAACAGAAAACAATAGCTAACCATGTACATCACCTTGGACGAAGCATATTGACCTCAGGTGGAATTTTATCTTAGATGCTGTAGTTTTGGGACAATGATGCTGCATGTTCTTCACCGTGATGAATATCTATAGCCCTTCCAATTTCTTGAAACTGCAATCTCCAAGCACCAACCTGAAGCGTTTTACCTTCAGAGATGTCCTCTGTGTGTTGCACGTATACCAAATCAGCCGTTGGAAGGGGTACCCAGTCCATTTCAACGCCTCCTAATCGTATGGCAGCAGAACATGATTTCGAACCCCTCACCATCTGATATTAGCTGTCCTGACGTCCGTTTCTCCCACATTGCAAGACAAGCAATACCTATTAAACATTATAATGTAATAATGGGTAAGTTACCCATAAACTCGATTTTAACGAATTAAACTCGAGTTTTAACGGATCAAACTCGAGTTTTAACGAATTGAATTGAAAAAATCGCAGTTTTTCGTGCCCCCTGAAGTTAGCACAAGGTTAATTTCTCCGCAAAATGAGGTGTAGCACCCCTGGGGGTGTAGAAACAACCCAGCAAATTTGCGGAAAGTTGGGAATCTTTGCAAGCCCAAACCACCAGATGACTGGACTACTATTATCATTCACACTGCTAGATACATTCTCCCAGGTTATACCTCTACCCGGCACTGCTGCGTCATTCGCAAATACAGAACGGGCTGTTCGCGACATATCCATTGTGACAGGACATGCAAGTATCACGGTTCGTAACCTTCAGCGAACATTGTCACCTGAAAATAACCATAAGGTGCCGTTAGTAACCCGAGCGGTAACGTCACAACGGCGGCAGTGTAACATTTCAATACCGCGCTGCATTGTAATTAACTAGGAGTTTCTCATGGGATTTCCCTCGCGACATCCTTTGTCGAAAGGTCCCTTTCTCCCCGTGCTGACACATCTCAACTTTCAACTCTCTCGTATTTGAATGTCTTTTGAATTAAATTCCTTTTGTGTTGGACCTCCGCGGGGTCGAGGGCGAGGCTGTGGTATGCTTCTCGTACGACATTGTAGGCATATATATGGTAATTCAAGCAATATAAGTCCCCTGCATGAGGAAAGCATTTCATACCCTTGACACCTGAGCTGGAGGGTCGGCTGCCGTGTGCGGGTGCTCTTAAAAAACGAGACCTAAAAGATCTCACTACCCCAAAACATTCTTTTCTCGGTTCTCCTCGTTCAGTTATTCTTCACTTAGCTCCGCGTTCACCTTCACCCTCGAGTCCCGAAAACAAAAAAGCCGGAGTAGGAAAAACTCCGTCCACTAACAAATGTGAAATGTAACACCTACCTTCACTCAAGACGATATTGTTCATTAATTGTTTTCCCTAAACTAATGGTCTCTCCTGTTGCGACAGGTACAAATAAACAACATTCATAGAGTTCCCGTTAAATACTCCATTTTATTCAAATAAATCGTCTTTAATTTTAAACGGTTTGTTTGCGAAGAAATGATCAATTCAACTGCTTGATATAATAATGTTATTTCTTTTGAAACAAAGTATAAGGAAAAGTCTATGAGATTCCCATCATATTTTACAGCAAAGAATACTGAAGTAGGTGGAAACTACGTGTAAGGTAAGAAAATTAGGCAGGTAGTTTTGAGCATCTCAATGGTGATGCGGTTGAGTAACGTAGTACTTAAACATCATGTTGGATGTAACCAGCTGCTGTTGTGTCGCGGTAGCTGGATTAACTAGTTATTTATTTATTTATTTAATACGGGCAAGCCCAATACAACTAAAGAATTAAATTGCCCATTTATACATATAAAGGATAGAGAAACAGTTATGGTATGAATTTGTCCATGTTGCTTAATATTGTTTTTTTTTTTTTTTTTAATTCTTATCACTGGTTCCACGAAGATATCCATTTCGGGACACTCATGGGGTATCCGGATCATCATTTGCGGCATTCTGAATAAAGGGCGGCTGTATAAATAATTAGTGGGAGAGAAAGATGTCCAGATGAGATGTTGGTTGCGTGAGCCCAAGCCGGGGACAAGGAACTTGATCTCAGAAAGCAGTGCAGGGGCGTCCTCTGATCCCTGGACCAATCCCAGAAGAAATCTAGTGTGCCGAGAAGAGCCAGCGAGCTGAGGGATTGTGCAGGCCAACTTCTGCAGTTAGCGAGTCGTAATCAAGCTTATCCTGTGCAATGTGAAGTTTGTAACCATAATGTGTAGTATAGTATTGTACCATTATGTATACACATAGTGTACAGCGTATGATCCGAAAATCTTCGCACACGTATTCTACAACTAGTTTCAAACAAAAAGTGCCTCTTAGAGATTTTTTTTTAGAGGCCTCGTTTTTGGATTATTTCACTTTTAAGATTTTTTTCGAGATTTCGAACTTACGTCACTGAAACGGCCGTAACTCCGGCGTTTTCAAAGTATTTGCAAATCTAAGTATGCCGTTAGAAAGAACATAAAATTATCTATCGTCTCAGTTTTTAATAATAATTTTTTATAAGGAACTAAAGCGTAAAAATGAGCCTGCAAAGTAAATGTTGAAAAAACTTCTTTTTTTAAGGCTCATTAGTCCCCGTTAATTTTGATGATACGTTTGAGCCTGTAAGCTTAAAAAATGCGCTAAAAGTCTCAGCTTTCCAACGGTATATTCAAGTTGTAGGTTTTAGAGGGACTTTTTTGAGGAAATTGAGATTTTATGCAAAACAACGTGTATTTTCAAGCACATTTGAGGTTTGTTTTATTGAAGAGAATAAAACCTACATACCTAACTAAAACTTTTTTTCTTTTTCTGGGTGTAGAATGTATCACGTCAACGGCATTACCTAAGCAATTTAAGTCTGAGTGAGGGCATCCGCGGAATGAATTGATGTAAATCAACTGTTAAATGTCTCCCGTTCTTTCTGATATCGTGAGGTTTGATCCCGTTGTTTGTTATCCCCTTCTTATCGTTGATAGAAACGTCGTCACTAGCAAAATGTTGAGTATGATAATGTGATTAACGGTCAAAGGTAGATCCATACACCCGTTCGGTCACATCAAATGTGCTAGAAAATACACGTTGTTTTGCATAAAATCTCAATTTCCTCAAAAAAGTTCCCTCTAAAACCTAAAACTTGAATATACCATTGGAAAGCTGAGACTTTTGCGCGTTTTTTTTTAGCTGGCGGGCTCAAGCGTATCATTAAAATTAAGAGGGACTAATGAGCCTTTTAAAAAGAAGTTTTTTCAAAATTTGACAAAGTTTACATTTCATTCTCATTTTTACCCTTAAGTTCCTTTTAAATAATTATTATTAAAGACTGAGACGATAGATAATTTTATGTTCTTTCCAACGGCATACTTATATTTGCAAATACTTTGAAAACGGTGGAGTTGCGGCCGTTTTAGTGACGTAAGTTCGAAAACACAATCGAAAAAAAAAAGTTAAAAGTGAAATAACTCAAAAACGAAGCCTCTAAAAAAAATCTCTACGTGGCACTTTTTGTTGGAAACTAGTTGTAGATAGAAGACTTTCGGATCATACGCTGTAAACCCTGTATATCAGAAACTTGCGATGAACTCTCTTGATTTGTCTTGTATGGCACTGATAATACGGCTCCGAGACTACCGAAGCATACTCCAAAGTTGGAATCACCAGCGCTTATAAATAGTCATTATAGCTGGTACGTAGTTAAAATCTGTAGTATTCCGCTTGATAAATCCCAAGACCCGCATCGCATGGCTGGATATAGCCGAAATATGATCCGAGAACGAGAGATGACAGAATCAGACCCAAGTCGCGAGTGGCATCAACCCGTCATAATCGGTTATCGCCGATCATATAGTGGTGGGTTACTGGAATCTGGGAGCGGTGGAAGGTCATTATTGTGCACTTTGATTGCTTGAGAGACAGACGATGGTATTCAGCCCATCCCTAGTGGCGACTATTATGGAAAAAGAGACGTCCACCAAAATAGCCGTAACTTCAAATGAGATCAATTATCCGTGGCTCAAACTTAGTTGTAAACCAAAGAAAAGTTATTGATGGATTTGTCAGATCACGGTGGGGCCATCGTATTCGGCTATAAACAGTTGGAAGAGCTAGAAAAATTGCAGTAGTATTTTATTCGTAAGATTTTTTGCCGCCTGAAAGAACCCCTCATTACATCTGTACTTGGAGACAGGTCTGACCCCATTGTTTCTACACTGTTCAAGCTCCACCTACTCTATCTTCAAAAAGTTTTTAAAATGCACTGGCCATCGCAGCGCAAGGGAGAACACCGGATATATTACCTGGCATCCAAACATGGAGTTGATGTGTCTTTTGGTCCGAGCACTTCGACGACAACGTTATTAACGTTCTACTGAATTGTAATCAGCAGAGCTCACAACTCATTATCTCCTTTACCGTCAGTTCAATCACGAGGTGAAATGTGCAGACATGAACCAGGTTTCGGAGTTGGTCATAATAGTCATTAAATTATCAGCTTGCGTACGTGGAGTTAAAAGGACTCTGAAGACACCAACCATTTTGTCGCGTCCAGTTGGGAGAATATCGGTTAAATGGTTTGACATCGCGATCTGAATAATGGTGGGTCATCCGAATGGCCGATCTGGCTGGATAGCTCTGATGCCTGGAAATATAGAAGTTCAATTACAATTGAAGGGAATTACCTACCCGCATGAATACATGTCATTTTAATTATAATTATTATTATTATTGTTGTTGTTATTATTTTTACTTATTTGCATTAATATATTTTGTCTCTAGTGGGACTGTTGAAGAAAGATATATATTTATCGTCCACCAAAATAGCCGTAATTTCAAATGAGAAAAACTATCCGCGGCCCAAACTTTGTTGTAAACCAAAGAAAAGTTATTGATGGATTTGTCAGATCACGGTGGGGCCATCGAAGCGTTGAACGTTAAATACCTTTTACAAATATTGGTTCCCAACGAGTATTTGCCTTTCTAGCCATACTGCACGGCTCGGATTTCTTCCAATCAAGCGAGAAACGCCTTTATCCCGACGTTTCCGTTGGATTTATCCGAATTTAACCGGCTTCAAGGGTCCGACTCCATGACAATTTGCGAGGGACTGAAAGACCGCCGTCCCAACGGGCCCTAATGTCGTACTTGTTATTCACAGCCTTCAAGTCAATAGAAGAAAACGCTTGACGAAATCGATTCAATAATTTTTATTCTATTGGTATTCCGTGCGCACAGGAGATTGGATCCCTGCTCTCCCCGGCACTCCCTACAGTTTTGCTTAGTATTGAAAATGGGACGGCGGTAAGGAGTTTTGTTTCCTATTGCGTAAGTTCTGGTCGCGGATTGAATTAACCGTTCGTGTCGCTGCTAAATTGCATGATCATCTTATGTCTTCTTTCTTTCATTATTCCTGCTGAATAATACGTAATTTGTACCGGGCCGTACAAATTTGACGTACTCTCAAAATTTCAACAGTTAGGTTCTTTGATTGGCCATTATCAGCAGTGACTTATTAGTGAGTGGGGTGTTGTTAAACAATCCACGAAAGTGGTCAAACGACTATCAAACTCTTAGGAACTTGAACGTTGAGTTCAGTCTGTCATTAGCCCTTGGATCAGGTGGTACTGCTCCTAAGCCCCGTATTACGGAAATCGCATCAACTAGGTACAAATCACTGCATTACTACATTAAACTGGAGATCTCGGGTGTTGACCAACGGTGATCGGTTTCACCAAATCCAGTTCAGATAAACCAATAATCAAACACTAAATCGACGATCAAAACCAACTAACCTAGGTGTTAGGTTTATTATTCAATAATAAACCATTGTAATCGCTCTTGAAAAAAAATACTAACCCTCCTGAAAATTTCATGGTTTACGTTTCAAAGGGTGTAGAATCCAAATCTGCAATAAAATTTTTCCGTCCGTCCGCCGTACGCCGTACGCACGATTTCTCCCAAACGGATGTAGCAAAAAAAGCTGGAATTTTCAGGAAAAACCCATGTTGGTCCGGCGACGCCCCAATTCTTGACCCAGCTCTCTCACTTAACTTAAAGGGTTGTCAAAGTTTTATAAAATCCCTAAAAACCTCAAAAAAGTTAAGGCGGCCTAAATGTGTACTCTTTTTGAAGAACACTCCACGAGGAATCGAATGAGCCCCTCCCCAGGTCCGAAGGTCAAACCATTCTCGATCTATGGCCCGATTTATGGTGCCAACATTCGCGTTATTTTGGTTTATTATTGTTTTTGTGTCGATATCAGTAACCTAGTGACGTACTGATGTAGTGATGTAGTAATGTGGATACTGGAGTGAACTCCTAAAAGGCTTTGTAGACGATACACGGGTTGTAACATCCTGATAATTTTCATTATTTATAATTATTATTATTATTGTTGTTGTTATTATTTTTACTTATTTGCATTAATATATTTTGTCAATATTGGTTGGTTGTTGAAAACTTTGGTCGAATTAAATTAAAATAATAGTTGTTGAGTTTTGTACTATTATTTAAAAATGGTTGTTATATATATTTATCACGCTTCTATATCATATTATTGTTAATTATATGCTAGTCACTTGTTGTTATATATGTAAATTTAAATTTCGTATTATCATAATATTCATAGGTATTTGTATATTCGCACTGGCAACTGTGTAGTAAAAATGTATATTTTATCGTTGGTAGTCCTATCAGAAACTCTCAAAAAAATTGGCCTCAGAGGCAGACGGCCATCCAGGCCAAGCCTTAATTGCCTTTTGCAATAAGAAACTCACATATGTCCATATAGAAGTTTACCTGGTATGTACGAGTATGCATGTGTATATTTTCATGAATAAAGGCGTTCATTCATTCATTCATTCATTCATTCGGTGGGGCCATCGAAGCGTTGAACGTTAAATACCTTTTACAAATATTGGTTCTCAACGAGTATTTGCCTTTCTAGCCATACTGCACGGCTCGGATTTCTTCCAATCAAGCGAGAAACGCCTTTATCCCGACGTTTCCGTTGGATTTATCCGAATTTAACCGGCTTCAAGGGTCCGACTCCATGACAATTTGCGAGGGACTGAAAGACCGCCGTCCCAACGGGCCCTAATGTCGTACTTGTTATTCACAGCCTTCAAGTCAATAGAAGAAAACGCTTGACGAAATCGATTCAATAATTTTTATTCTATTGGTATTCCGTGCGCACAGGAGATTGGATCCCTGCTCTCCCCGGCACTCCCTACAGTTTTGCTTAGTATTGAAAATGGGACGGCGGTAGGGAGTTTTGTTTCCTATTGCGTAAGTTCTGGTCGCGGATTGAATTAACCGTTCGTGTCGCGGCTAAATTGCATGATCTTCTTATGTCTTCTTTCTTTCAGTATTTCTGCTGAATAACTCGTAATTTGTACCGGGCCGTTCAAATTTGACGTACCCTCAAAATTTCAACAGTTAGGTTCTTTGATTGGCCATTATCAGCAGTGACTTATTAGTGAGTGGGGTGTTGTTAAACAATCCACGAAAGTGGTCAAACGACTATCAAACTGTTAGGAAGTTGAACGTTGAGTTCAGTCTGTCATTAGCTCTTGGATCAGGTGGTACTGCTCCTAAGCCCCGTATTACGGAAATCGCATCAACTAGGTACAAATCACTGCATTAATACATTAAACTGGAGATCTTGGGTGTTGACCAACGGTGATCGGTTTCACCAAATCCAGTTTAGATAAACCAATAATTGAACACTAAATCGACGATCAAAACCAACTAACCTAGGTGTTAGGTTTATTATTCAATAATAAACCATTGTAATCGTCTGCTTTTGATTAAAATAAACCATTGTAATCCCTCCTGAAAAAATTTCATGGTTTACGTTTCAAAGGGTGTAGAATCCAAATCTGCAATAAAATTTTTCCGTCCGTCCGCCGTTCGCCGTATGCACGATTTCTCCCAAACGGCTGAAGCAAAAAAGCTGAAATTTTCAGGAAAAACCCATGTTGGTCCGACGACGCCCCAATTCTTGAGCCATCTCTCTCACTTAATTTAAAGTGCCCTTTAAGGGTTGTCAAAGTTTTATAAAATCCCTAAAAACCTCAAAAAAAGTCAAGGCGGCCTAAATGTGTACTCTTTTTGAAGAACACTCCACGAGGAATCGAATGAGCCCCTCCCCAGGTCCGAAGGTCAAACCATTCCCGATCTATGGCCCGATTTATAGTGCCAACATTCGTGTTATTTTGGTTTATTATTGTTTTTGTGTTGATATCAGTAACCTAGTGACGTAGTGATGTACTGATGTAGGAATGTGGATATTGGAGTGAACTCCTAAAAGGCTTTGTAGCCGATACACGGGTTGTAACATTCTGATAATTTTCAGAAAAAATCAGAAAATCTGAAATTTTCAGGAAAACGCTGCAAATTCTTTCACATTCATACCTATTTGGATTTTTCAGTAGATCAATTTGTGTGCCTCCTGAAATTCAATTCAGAAGTCACCTGCGAAGAAGCACGCAACTCCAAAGCGATTAGAGAAATTCGACGATGCGTAACAAACAAGCCAATTGAATAATAAACCCCTTGAAAGAATGTGCATGTTTCACAGGATTTTTCCTGAAAATAGAGCTTTATTACAGGATTTCAGGAGATATTCGGAGAAGTCACGTGCAAATCTGTTCTCAACCAAAAATACCTATTTGGATTGATCAGTTGATCATATTTGTGTGCCTCCTGAAATTCAATAATCACTCTATCACCTGTGAAACGCGCACACTCCAAAGCTTAGTAGAAATTCAAATCATGAACGCAAGCCAATTGAATAATAAACCCCAGTGAAAGAATTTGCAGCGTTTTGACATATTTCCGATAAAACTGCAACAGCCAACTATGATAAACGAAGCCGTGGTGCCGAGGTATCCCTCTCTCTCACTCTCTCTCTCTCTCTGGCCCCCAGATCAGAATTGCCAATCCAAAACTAAAAAATTCCCCGATGAAGGTATAATTTACGAGGAACTAAATAAACAGTATATGCAATTTCCAAAGTCAGTCAAGAACATTTTATTTCAGCGTATAATATTATATAATATTTAGATCGGGTAGACGTTTATTTGTTTATCCTACCGAAGCGGGACATAATAGCGTCCCCCGAGTAAAACTGGGGACAGCGGGACACTAATCTGAAAAGCGGGACACTAATCTGAAAAGCGGGACGGATGAGAACTTAACGGCAATAAAACACTTTTTTTTTTCGTGACAAATTTTGTCAATTTTCAAAACTCTGATTTGGTTTAATCCAAATTTTATGCTACTTGTGGAACAGATTGGAAATTTTTCTATTGTCAGGAGGAGCAATGGGGGGGTATTATTCTCAAACACCGCTCGAACAAGAATTCTCGACCGATTGATTGCATTATTTATTTATTCTTCATTTTTGTTCAATAAGGATTTTGGTATATTATTCAATCTGTATCATTAATTTACGTGAAAGGGTATTGGTAATTGTGATTAATCGTTCTGTCTTTACTATTTTCATCTGATTCTATTGAGTTTTGTTATTCATCATTGTTCAGCCCCGAAAGTAATCCAGTTGTGGAACTAGAGGAACATCCCTTAACCGTTAAAGTTCAGGATACGAATTTTTGAGGGAGGCGCTTTTTGTCTGAAATGAACTTTAGAGGGTTGTAAAACGTTATGTTGTTCCCCCCGTACGGTGAAATTGATTGTGATAAGTAGTAAGATCTACCTACTGGTAGATTTCAATTAAGAATGAGGCCAATAAGGGATGAAGGAATCCACCGATTTCAATCTCATTTCGAAATGTTTAACCGGCTTACTGGAGGGAAAAGGTGCGGCAAGAGCGGCGAAGGGGATGCAAATAAAATTAGTTCTGTTAGTACGACTGCCGAATGGTAGTCGGGTGGAGACGGAGGAGGCGGGCCGAGGGTCGAGGGGACGTCGGAGGCGGCGGCTTCTGGGAGGCGGCACAGGCCTCAGCTTCAGTTCTCGTCTCACCACCGAACCGCGAGCTAGTGCCAGCCGCCTCCGAACAGTTTCCCGCCTCTCGCGATCGACGAAAGAAATTTCCCCCCGACCCGCAGGAGCCCCGACGAGATTTTCTTCGCTGTTTACAAGTAAATTTGCCCTCATTAGTCAACACAAAACTACGATCAGTCGGTCACAAGCGTGATCGTAATTCAGATCGCAGTTTACATAATAATAATAATCACAGATCATTTGACATATGTCAAATTATAATGAACTATATCACTTTCAAAATTTCAACATTCTGTCGATTTCAACAACTTACCTAGGTACCGTCATTTACGGAATGTTAGAAGAAAATGAAACTGTTGCAATGGTTCAGAAAATGAAATAATTCAATTTTTACCCTACAGGAATCTATGTGAAGCTTTCCTGAAAATACACCTGCGAATTTCGATATTTTAAATATTCGTTTGTACAAATGTCGTTTTGTAAAATAACAACCCCATTTTTTAATGCAGATTTGGGTTCCACGCTCGATTTCATGAACATTCGGCATCTCAATCATTTTTTGACGGAGTGCGGCGCGCTGAGAGAGCTCGGAGATTTGCCAAGTAATCAAAATTACACTAACATAAACAACCAAATTCAAAGTGTAGTACATCATATTTCAATATTTTTTTCAACTCTGATTCGGTTGTAAAAGCGTTGGATTTTAGTCAGCTAAATGAACGGATGATCATGTGAATCAGCCTCAATATCGCACCCGCTCCTCAAACCCTTTTTATGTAAGGGCAACCCCTAATAATTACTTATTCAATAATCCTCTTCTTCGCGCCCTTCGATCCTTAAATCTTGTAGCGTCCAACAAAGAAATATATTCATTTTTCAATTCCTTGAGGCAGTTGCGACTAAGCTTAAAGAGCTACTTTCGTTAGTCAATATTAATTAAAACTTACATTTCCTTACTGATGACTCATCTTATTCTTTTCTTTTGTTCTTAATTCCATTATCTATTGCCTTATTCTACTTGCATTGTATTATTATCTATTCTATGTATTTTTTCTTAAAATTGGGCTGTTCATGCCCGTGTAAACTTAAATAAATAAATGAAAATAAAATAAATCAGCGTTGAAAAACAATTAAAATTGATATGTTACTCTTTGGGTTTGTTAACTTCCACGGTTCCACGATTTTGATTACTTGGCGACTTTGCGAGCTCGCTGAACGAACTGTGAGCGACCGTAAAAGTCAATTGAGGGGTCAAATTTTCATGAAATCGAGCGCTCAATTCGAATATGGAGTATAGAAAACCATGTGAATAAATGACGTTAGGAAGCGTTGCTCCCATTTGAGCAAATGCGCAGGGTTCAACGTCTCACATGTGAGATACCGGGACAAAAACATACAAATGAAAATTTAAATATACACACAGCTCAAAAATAACGATTTTTGGAGGGAAAGTAACCTTTCAGTTTCGCATTTTTGAACACTCGCTGATGAAAAAAATCGGTTGAGGGTCAAATTTTCATGAAATTGAGCATAGAATCCATACCTGCAATGAAAAATAGGGGTTCCTAGTTGAAAAAACAAAGATGGTGTGCGTTGCGCACATTCTAAAATATCATATTTGTATAGTACACTGAAATTAAGGTTTGTTGGAATTTTTCTTTCACATGTGTACTATGAGTAATAAGAGGGAAGGGGGGGGGGTATCTTGACTTGTGAAACCCTATACAGCTAAGTGACAAAATTGTTTCTCTGTTAGTCTTCGTAGAAAATGGTACCCACAGCTCCGTCTAAACGAAGATTGGAAATTAAGATGACTCGAAACAGAAATAATAATAACAACAAACAGATTGATGAATGATTGATTGATTGAATGAAGTGTGGTGGTTGCCCCCTTCCATCAGCTGAATGCGGATGATGCCCGCAGTACTCAGACGATGTCCCAGATGGTTTAAGGCGTCTGGTATATCTCCCTAGTAGGCGGATTCAAGAATCGGGAAGAGCAAACTGACCATATCCATCACAAAAGTTATAGTTTTTCTAATGTTTTTAGAACGTCCTTTTCAATCAAAGCTTCGAGAGTAGAGGGAATACTATCAGAATTGATCCGGGGGGTGGAGGACACAAACATGAGAAAAAACCAGGTGCATACAAATCCGTTTCAGACCAATCCAAGACGAATCAGTGAAAAAACGATTTTATGTCTGTGTCAGTATGTGATTATGTGTGTGTTTATATAGATGTCCATGTGACAAATTGTGTGTACTCGGCCCGGCGTGTGATTTTAAATGGATCATCATGATTTTTTATCGATTCCAGTTTAACTTCAGTTATGAACAACCTCTGGAAATTTCGGATTTGACAATTGAAGGATGAACTCGGGTGGGATTATACCAAAAAATCGATTTTTTTTCGAATCTCAGGTTATACCTCTCATCCGATTTTGATTATTCTTATTTTGTTCGATCCCGATTGTAGTCTAGTTGTTCGACAAACCTTGGAAAGTTGGCCTTTTGTGGCTGGAGGGGAATGGTGGGTATAACAACCAGTACTTTTAACTGCTGCTCCCTCGAGGATTCTCGACAAATTCATCGATTAAAAATGAGAGTAGAAACATTACTCACCCGTAGCAACAAAACAAAAGTAAAGCCCTAAATAAAACACATTGGGTTTAAATGTTTATTTTTACCATGTACTTTTGAAGCGGATCGCTGCTCTGGGTATGTATGGGTATTTATGGTTGTAGTAGATGCATCGACCGTAAAAAAATACAACGTTTCAAGATTTGGTACCTGAAGGCAGATGGAACAGGGCAAGTTGAATTAGGTATATTTAAACGGCCTTAGACACTCATCCATTGAAACACTGCAAAAAACTATACAGAGGGTCATTGTTAATTTAATAACCCTTCTTTGTAAACCGTTGATCTATGTATAATAAACGCAGTGGGTTGTACATTATCTAAACTCTTTGCCCCACGCCTCTGTAACTTGTCTTGTCCACTCTAGTAGCAATAAAAAGAACATCATTTATATTCCAGCACGACAGGTCTATTAGGAATGAAATTAGCCTCAAGAGTATTCTTCATCTGATCAAGAGCACCTTCTGGGACAGTTTCAAGTCTTTGGTCAGGATAAGCAAAATTCATGTGCGATGGACATGCAAATTTCAATTTGTTATTCAGCGTTAAACCTCAATTTGGTAGTTGCTTCTAAGTTGTCAATTTTATGAATTGACATGCATTTTTTCACTCTCATATTTAGTCACGTCACTCCCAGGATTGATAAGAAATGAAAGAGAGGGGTAGGGAAGAAGGGAGTGGGATATTTTTGAAGTAGGAGAAGCGTAAGGATGCCCAAAATCATGTCATATCACGTCGTTTATTTGATTTTCTGAAAAGGTTTTATTACCCCCATTTCATATAAAACTGGAGCTTATGAAGCAATTCATCAAATCATTGTCAGATCCCCGGTTTCCTGAATCAATGATCAAAAGAAAAAGAAGCATGGGATTCTTTCAAGAATGTAGTGCAAAAGTTTCTAGGGAATTCGAAAGACCCTAACTAAAAAACGATTGTGAATCGCATGTTGGCTGCCTACAAAGCTCAAGGATGCAACATGAGCCTAAAAGTTCATTTCCTACACTCCCATGTCGAATACTTTCCAGAAAACCTGGGAGCGTTTAGTGAAGTGCAAGGAGAAAGATTTCACCAAGACATTCGGGATATGGAAGAACGCTACCGAAGGACGATGGAACGTCAAAATGCTAGCTGACTATAGTTGGATGCTCAAGAGGGATAAGGACAATGCTGGAGCACGAAAACGTGTGAGACGAAGTATCAAAGAAAAAAAAAAGGTTCCACAAGCAAACTGAATGAAGTTTTTGAGCATTTTGTACTGAATAGTCAACAAATACCTACTTTCTTTTATTTTGAGTTTATAGACAACGCAAACAATGGTGATTTGGTTCATTATTCAATAATAAACCATTGTAATCGTTCTTGAAAAAAAAAAATTCTAACCCCCCTTGAAAATTTCATGGTTAACGTTTCAAAAGGTGTGGAATCCGAATCTGCAATAAAAAAATTTCCGTCCGTCCGCCATACGCCGTACGCACGATTGTTCCCGAACGGCTGAAGCAAAAAAGATGAAATTTTCAGGAAAAATCCATGTTGGTCCGGCGACGCCCCAATTCTTGAGCCAGCTCTCTCACCTAATTTGAAGTGTCCTTTAAGGTTGTCAAAGTTTTTTAAAAACCTCAAAAAAAGTCAAGGCATCCTAAATTTGGACTTTTTTTTAAAAGAACATTCGTTTTGAGAAGAACATTCGAACAAGAAAAAATGTTCGACCTTCTCCAGGTCCGTAGCTTAAACCATTCTCGATCTATGGCCGATTTATGGTGCCAACATTCGCGTTATTTTGGTTTATTATTGTTTTTATGTTGATATTAGTAACCTAGTGATGTAGTGATGTAGTAATGTGGATACTGGAGTGAACTCCTAAAAGTCTTTGTGGCCGATACACGGGTTGAAGCGTTCTGAAAACCATTAAAAAAACGCTGCAAATTCTTTCACTGGGGTTTATTATTCAATTGGCTTGGGTACATGATTTGAATTTCTACTAAGCTTTGGAGTGTGCGTGTTTCACAGGTGATAGAGCGATTATTGAATTTCAGGAGATATGCATGGAGCACGTGAATCTGTTCTCAACCAAAATGCCTATTTGGATTGTTCGGTTGATCATATTTGTGTGCCTCCTGAAATTTAATAATCGCTCTATCACCTGTGAAACACGCACACTCCAAAGCTTAGTAGAAATTCAAATCATGAACGCAAGCCAATTGAATGATAAACCCCAGTGAAAGAATTTGTAGCGTTTTTCTACGTTTTCGTTTTTATGTCCTCCTCTCCCCTAATTTGCAAGAAAACTGTACGTGATGGAGGAAAATAGCGGTCATTTTTTGATTCAGCACACCAAAAAACATAAAATTTAGCTAAAATATTCCATGCAGCTGAAAACAATTTTTTCTGCAGACCTGTGTGTTGTACTTTGTAATTCCTTACGTCATTAATCATATACATATTTAAATAATAACATCGTGATTGATCTTTAGCCCGCTGAAGCGACAATAAACAATAACCATGGGATGAGCGATGAATACTGGCTGTGTGACTCCAACTGCAAAATAATCTCAATCTACAACAAATTGTTTTCCTATAAAAGAATCAATATTAATAATGAAAAATGTGACTTAATTGATCACGCTTCATGCCTCGGAATTTCTTTTCATCATATTGAGTGTGGATTTTATAAAGCAACTGTTTTACGAGGGGATATTATCAAAAATACCTGTGAAACTTCGACGATCAAAAGAGCTAATATAATTAATCGAACCGGCGTTCCCCGTCACGAAATCGAGTTTTAATTATTGCGTGTCGTGTAAACATGTTGTTCTGGATTTGATATTAAATCAGCGTTGTCGTTTGATTAAGCTTTCAATTTCGAAATGAATTGTATCTGACGGTGCGCAAGAGATGGCAACGTGATTATTGCATCAATGTCTAGCTATAGTTATTATGCGCTATTGTTTTAACGTCTGACTGATGAAAAATCACAATTTCCACTAGTATTTCAAGTTCTAGAACATTTTGAACGACTTTCGTTGCGTGTTTGTCCGTCTGGGTTAGGCAAATCAATCTGAAGAAGATGATCAACTGTTAGGAATAAGACATTCTGCCATCCGCAGCTTTCCGCCACAAGTGGTCCCATACTAAAATTCTTCGGGCTCTACAATCTTGCACCACTTTCCATTTTGGAAAAATTGGTATATGTGTGTTTGTGTGTGACCCATCTTGGTGGGGGTAGTAGATAGTCGTGGGGTAGTTGCCCATAGTCTTCACTCATCAAAAAATTTTCCTTGTCCTGAAGACAACAAAAGGAAAACCCTACTCTGCCCTATTCACATTGGACAATGTACAAGATTCTGCAAATTATGCCTCACCGATTATAAGTTTTTAGGTTTATTTTTCAATAATAACCATTGTAATCGCTCTTGAAAAAAAAGTTAACCACCCCTGAAAATTTCATAGTTTACGTTTCAAAGGGTGTAGAATCCAAATCTGCAATAAAAAATTTTACGTCCGTCCGCCGAACGAACGATTTCTCCATACACGGCTGGAGCAAAATATCTGACATTTTCAGGAAAAATCCATATTGGTCCGACAACGCCCCAATTCTTTAGCCAACACTCTCACTTAATTTAAAGTGCCCTTTAAGGGTTGTCAAAATTTGTAAAATCCCCAAAAACCTCAAAAAAAGTCAAGGCGGCCTAAATTTGGGCTTTTTTTGAAGAACTTTCCATGAGGAATCGAATGAGCTCCTCCCCAGGTCCGTTGCTCAAACAATTCCCGATGTATGGCCCGATTTATGGTGCCAACATTTGTATCCACATTCACTACATCACTAGGTTACAGCGGTTAAAACAAACACAAGAGTTTTTTTTTGTTTTGATCGCAGTAACCTAGTGATGTAGTGAATTTGGATACTGGAGTGAACTCCTAAAAGGGTTTATAGCCGATACAGGGGTTGAAGCATTCTGATAACCATAAAAAACGCTGCAAATTCTCTCACTGGGGTTTATTATTCAATTTCATTCATTTGGCTTGCGTTCATGATTTGAATTTCTACTAAGCTTTTTAGTGTGCGTATTTCACAGGTGATAGAGCGATAATTGAATTTCAGGAGATATGCATGGAGCAAGTGAATCGGTTCTCAACCAAAATACCTATTTGGATTGATTAGTTGATCACATTTGTGTGCCTCCTGAAACTCGATAATCGGTCTATCACCTGTGAAACACGCACACTCAAAAGCTTAGTATAAATTCAAATCATGAATCATTGCATAATAAACCCCAGTGAACGAATTTGCAGCGTTTTTCTTAGAAACTTAACATTTTTGGATATAGGACTATGATGACAACTATAATAATTAAAGTGGTAAGAATGAAAAATTCAAATGATTCAACATCAAAAACTCGATGCAAAATTAGCAACAATCGGAAATAGTGCTCCAAATTCGAAGAACCTCCTTTTCCACCCTTCGGATCATTTACTGTGTTTATGAAGCAAGATCCCGCTACCTACCAAGTTTTGCGCACCCAACCCAAATATTCCAGATGTTGAACCTAAGATTCAAACCTTTTACATTGTCTGATCGAGTAAAAAGAGAACCTGGATCACTTGGTGCAGCATTATAAACTGACTCCTCTTGTTCACACTCAAAGTTATGACGTGATTCTAAGTTGGCAGCTAGTGTGTAGCTATTTAGCAAGTGGGAAGTGGAAAGGGAAAAGCTACATTATATGGTGAGTGACCGGGGTTAGAACAGTCTCGTGGAGAGGGAGGAGGCACTTGACTCGATGCCTCTGGGCCCAGATTCCTAAAGAGGCCCGGATTTTCTTGAGGTTTTTTTTTTTTTGTAAAAATAAAGGGCGGTTGGAGAGGCAAAATGGGAAAAGGACAGATCAATCTTTCCTTTCCGATCTGGACGAGCTTAAATCGTTTGGTTTAAGGCATCTGGTTAGCGGTATGCACATCAATATTTTTTTCAAGGGGCCCGGAATGTTGTCCCAGGGCCCGGATTTTCCCTTCATGGCTCTGGGTAAGAAGCCGGATCGTTGCCCGATGGGTCTAAATAATCGTGGATGTCCATAACGTAAATTTGAGAGTGGACATCGAGCAGCACTAGCGAGTTGAGATAAAGAAGTACGGTTGAAAACGAATTGAGGCAAGTAAGATTTGAATTAAAATATGTGGCTAATAACATCAAAGTCATGACCGCGACTAATTGGGCTTTTCGGCAGGAGTTCTTTGGGGGCCACCCACGAAGCATTTCAGGAAGCATTCCTTAATTGGCCGTATTTTTATAGACACTCCATTTCGTCCAAGTCTCCAAAAATCAGACAGACACAGGATACGATTTGAATAGCAAGCTCTGAAACGCAAAATTAAGTGATGTTTGTTTATCTGGAAGTGAAAACACACTTTCCACTTAGAGATGTAGTGACGGTTTGATCACTGGGTCTTGCCGCCTGAAATTGACTTTTTCATCTCTAATCGGGGGCAAATAGGGAACCGACCTTCTCATCAGGTGGGTTATTTCCAGAACAGGTTGACGGTGTAATTGGAAACACAGGAGGGGGCTAAATCAGATTTACCCGCCGACTCCAAGTTGCTGACTTGGTCCTTCCTCTTTCGTCTCGTCACCACTTGAGGAAACTAGGTAAAGTGCCCCTTCCACCGCTGGGTGCTGCTCTCCCGCAACAACCACCTCCTCTCCTCACCACTACCATCTCAGGTTCTCGTACCTCCATCTTACGGTATTCAGACTACAGACTTCCTTCACCCTCTCCAACTTCACAATCGGTATTCAATCTCCCGCCCCCGCTCTTCTACTTTTTTTTAACAAGGTCTTCTGATCTTTTGTCTCCATCTTCCTCCTTCATCGCCAACTCCTTTTTCGCTCCGTCCTAGAACCGACAGAAGTCAACGAGCCACTCAGCCTTCCAACTACCCTGGAAAGATCTTTAATATCCCCGTTTTTCACTTTACCCCGCACAACGAAGATTTGATGGGGTATTATGCACCTAATCACCAACAAATTCTTTGCTGGAACTCCCCTAATAGAAAAGGTAGTCGTTGAATAAGTTCCAGTCCTGCGGCACGATCTTTAGAACAAATTTTCGTGAATAATCGTAACAAATTTATATTGTCTAATTTTTCTACCACTTGCAAATTATTTGAAGAGTAGTGGAATATTGGTCTCAAGAGACCACAAACCAAATTATATTTAAGCTGAAGTGCTCTGAAAGGTAAAGGTTCTGATTAAACAGAGATTGTTAATTCTGAATTTAATGGCAAAACAGCATACTCTGCATCTTCTAATTTGTAGTGGCAAAACGAATTTTTTTTTCATTTTCCTGAGTGATCATTATGATTTTGCTACATTACAAGGCCTGATACCAAAAGTTACAGAGCTGTTCTTCAAAATATTTATTTTAATTTTGCATGTATGATCGTTTGTTTGTCTGTTTCAAGAGTTCAGCCTGCTCTTGCTTTGCAAACCTCAGATGTGTGGACGATTTCTGGCTCTTGTTTCTAATAATTAGCCTTTCTAATCGAATAGCAACACAATTTTACACCCAACACCCCCTTCAAATGTTGTAATTTTACGTTTCTATGTTTGTGGATTTCAAATCTGCACTGTACGCACACCGTACGTTCCATAGAAGGCCTTAGAATTGAAGTGAAAAATCAGTTTCTCCAGTAGGGGTATCGTTGCTCGTAAGTTGTGTAGCCGCCGGTCCTAACACTTTTTAGGGTAATCGGCATACGGGGTGTCATTTTGTTAGTAATTTTGGTCGCAAAACCGGCTGGTATAGTCGTCAGAAGTCCAATAAATTTGTTATTTATAGGTTTTTTACCTCACTGTATTTAGAAAATATAAAATGTCACTCCTTCATGTTGACCAAACATGAAGCTGAAAATTCAAGATTAACTGGGACCTATATGTGATTTTGATCCAACTTGGGTTCAGTAGTTAGGAGAAAAGGTCGGGACGGGGGCGCATAATGCAGCGAAGCACCTGGAAGACGGAAAAAACCTCCCAAATTACTCAGAAGGGTTATTAATGTCTGTATGGCACCAATTTTGAAGCCTTTTTTTGTTCTGCATCGATTGGAACCAGCCCCGAGCCGATTGGAGCTACATATGGTTCCCAAAATGCCCTTAATCGGGTCCAAAAATCAATATAGGCAAGTGGGATATCGTTCAATTGGTTTTTGAGGGTACTCAATCGATTGGAGCCTGTCCAGAACCCATTAAAATCAACCAAGAGTCCAAAATGTTCAAAATTTGGCCCGAAAATGGTCTTATTATCATTATAGGCATGTGGGGTGTCGTCTGACATGATTTTTTTGGGGTGCTGAATCGATCAGAACCAGCCCCGAGCCAATTAAAAGCACCTAGAGCTCAAAACGGCCAAAATCTTGGCCCAAAATCATTTATTTATCTTTACAGGCAAGTGGGGAGCTTTAGGCCACGTTTTCGTTGTTGTTGAATCAAATGGTAGTACTTATACGAACACACTGCGCAAAGGCTGCTATGAAAGTTCAAGATCTCTAAATTCTTTGAAGTACAAAACATCCAAAACTAACTTTCTGGATGTTCTGTACGTCCAGAACTAGGAAAAATGGTTTTTGCGTTTCATCACAGCCAAATGTGTGGCCTTAGCCACTGTGCGTTTTACACGTTTTCTGTAAAAATTCGATCCGGAATGTTGAATGACTGGACTTCAGTCTGCGAAATTGTCTATGCAACCGAACAGAATGAGAAAAACATGGGTAATTGTTCTTAAACAAAGCTTGGTAAAAGCTGCTTGCAGTCGATAGGCAGTTCATCATTTAAAAGAGCTGATGACGTAGTAACCACCCAGATTTTGACAAACGTCAGAAAGTGCCAAATTAGAGGCAATATTCTACAGTTCCTATGGATTAAAGGACACATAGGTATAGATGGGAACGAGATGGCTGATAAGTTGGCCAGAACTGGAGCGGTGGATGGTAATCTTCTTCCTTATCCTGGACTGCCGGTATTTGATTTTTATTTATTTATTTATTTATTTATTTATTTATTTATTTATTTATTGATACCCAACCATCAAAGCGAAAGTGCGAAATAAGTGGGAATGGGAGCATAAAGGCTCGAAGAACAGATTATACTACAAGAATGTGCAGCCCCTAATTCCCAAGAATCAAAATCATTGCAGTTGTTATTTGAGTTTTTCTTTCACAGTCCAACTAGTTTAGTTGCACGGGTTAGAACGACTATGAAACATTTTGAGAGTAGCTAATTATTCCTTGTCAAGTCGAAAATTTAATTCATTGCAATTTATCAATTTAGAACTCACGGTTTTTAATTGAACCGTTACTCCGCCTAGGCCGAACGGAAAATTATTATATTGAGTGAAAGTCTGCCTTGAATCGATGGAGACGGGTCCTAAATCAGTCCGAGCTCATCTGAGTAAGAACATTTCATTTTTAAGGAAAAAAATGTAGAAAATAGGTGTAAATTTCTATTTTTTAAATCCCAATTTTGCTTCCGAGTCTACCAAGGTAGCGGAAGCATTGTTTTCACTTTCGGAATGTGAAAATTTTTTTGTCTCCAAAATCAAAAATTCCACTCGCATTTTGCGTTTTAGACCTTTCTGAACAATTTTGGTTCCGTGTCTGTCTGTCTGTCTGTCAGCAAATCCTTGTTACGGGCAAAACTACACGAAGTTATAGTCCGATTTTGATGAAATTTTCAGGGATTGTGCGGTTGGGGTGTAGATGGTCCCCTGAGAGTTTCATGACCTCCGGATCAAAATTAGGTTTGCGCAAACGTGAAATCCTTGTTACGGATAACTCTGGGAATATGAAATTTCCAGGGATTGTTCGGTTTGATGGTTTGATGTGTAGATGGTTCCCTATAGGTTACATGACCCCCGTATCAACAGCAGCCTCTGCGCATGCGCAAGATATATACAGCCACTGTGCGGAGGGATGACGGCAGTTGGGTACTTTGCAACGACGCTGCAGTCAACCCAACATTATTTGATCCGTCATTGAACGATGCTTATATTTTATTTTTAGAAATGCCATAATAATTATTTATCACTTCAGTCATCTATCCAATCAGCGTCAATGTCAATTTTTATTATTAGGTATATTTTATAGTTTGTTCAATAGTTGAATATGGCTACCTTTATTTTTTTCAAGGTATGCTCCTGCGTAACAATAAATAATAAGAGAGAGAGAGAGAGAGAGAGAGAAACTTTATTGGCGCAAAACATAATCTTTCATTCTTTCATATAAAAATGTTTAAGAAAAATACTATTTTATAAGTAAACTAAATAATCTCAACACTGCCGCCTACCGGAGAATAAGTAAATACTACTTGTGCTCTCCGGTAGAGTTGTCACACAAACAGACATCAATGGCTAAACAACTTAAACATAAATTAAAAGGTACAGGAGACTATGGAACTAATCAGCAAAGATAGATAGAAGAAAAATTACAAAAAGAAAGTCATTAGCATGAAGAGGCATCACCCAAGATAAGATCAACCACGGTTCGTTTAAATAATTTACGATTTGAAAAATTAAAAATATTAATTTTGTAATTATATAAGAAGGAAACAGCCTGAATGTACGCTGTACGCTTAAACATTTCAGTCCTCACTACAGGCAATCTCAAATTTGATTCAGCAGCCGTACGAGTTTGGCATGCTCTACTGAGAAACTCCTCGCCAACACCCTTCTTGAATACATGGAGACAAGCCTCCAAATAGAAAATTTCCTTGACTTTGAGAAGCTTGGATTCGTTATATAACGCCCTAGTGGAAAATCTACGTGGCTTGTCTAGCATAATTTTAATTAAACAGTTTTGAGCTGCTTGTAAACATTTGAGGTTAGTTTTGCAAGCTCCTCCCCATGCCAAAACTCCATACCTCAGGATAGAATAGGCCAATCCAAAATAAATTATCCTCAGTTGTTTCAATGACAAAAATTTTCTAATAATTTTGAAAACATAAAATAACTTTCTTATCCTACCTACCAGAAGCTGAATGTGAGATTTAAAATTAAGTCTGCGATCAAAAATCACACCAAGATATTTACATTGATCCCTAAAAGGCAAGCTCTCACAAGAACAAAGATTGGATGAACATTCATAATTATGAAGCCTGATGCATTCATCAGAGGGGAAGTCTCTAGCAATTGAGAATCTAACGACTGCGGTTTTATCAATATTTAAACTTAAACCATTCAGATTAAACCAATGCCTAATCAGAAACAGCTCCTTCTGAATCATGCCCACAAGCCTCGAATACTGATGGTCACAAAAAATAACGGCAGTATCATCTGCGAAACCAAAAATACTACCACTTATTCTGAAGTTCATCAATTCATTCACGTACAGCAAAAATAGTATTGGCCCTAACACCGTCCCCTGCGGAACTCCCGTATCCAATACAACTTCATCACTAATCGTATCACCATACCGAACAGTTTGAGGCCGATCAGACAAATATGAAGCAATCAAATCCAGTACAACCCCACGGAATCCATACTTATACAGCTTCTTAATAAGAATATTATGGTTCACACAGTCGAAGGCCTTTTTGATGTCAAGGAAAACGCCAAATACATAACACCCATCATCCAGTTTCCTTGTAATTAAATTAGTGAGATCGAAGAGAGCATGATCAGTGCTAGTTTTCTGCCGAAAACCATACTGATTTTTAGATATTATATTATTACAGTCTAAAAAATTAACTATTCTCGATTTCATACATTTCTCCAAAATTTTAGATAGTGAAAGGGTCAGAGCTATAGGCCTATAGTTAGTCATATTACTCCTGTCACCAGCTTTATAGAGTGGAATCACCATGGCCCTTTTAAAAAGATCAGGAAATTTTCCAGATGTAAAAACTAAATTAAATATAAAAGCAAGAGGGCAACTAATCAATGAGGCATTTTTCTTTAACATAGCATTGCTAACACCCCCATACGTGAAGGAAGAATGGTTTTTAAGTATTTTAATATAGCCCTCTAATTCTGCAGGAGAAACTGGAGTTAAATACAAAGAATTACAAGGTGAAACCTCATCAAGCTTACTTATAAATTCATCATCGGAATAACTCTTTGGTATATTTATTTGATTGCTAACACTGGCACCTACTCCCGAAAAAAATACATTAAACTCGTTAGCAATAGCTTTGTGATCATTCATCACAATGCCTTTGCTATCTTTAATTTTACCTACAATAGTACCTTTTTTATTAGATTCCCTGTTTGATGCCAATTTGATAGTATCCCACAGAACCCTAGCCCCACCCTGCGCCTCCTCAATTAGCGAAGAAAAGAATTTGTTCTTTGCTCTCTGAATGACTGAATTCAGAATATTTCTGTATCGTAAAAAATATGTCTTCAAAGCATCATTATACGGCTGTTTGAGAACCTTTTTGCTTATTTTATCACGTTTACGAATTGATACAATGATACCTTTCGTAATCCATATTTTACATTTTTCTAAATACGAACAATTGTCAATATGCTTTCCTAAAATGTTAAAAAACACTTATATTTACTTCGCCTAATTGAACGAAGTTCTTTAGTCAATAATAATTTTCAATGATCTATACAGTCATGTTATGGATACGAGGAAGCTATGTGCCACACCCACTTGGCAGACGTTTTCATTTTATCGTTTTGGCGGCTTGGCAGTCAAGGATAGTCGTTCGATTAAACCTTTGTATTATAATGTTGCAGCGTTTTTTCCTACCAATGATTGGTATGAGTGAATTACGAGAATAATACGTAAAAGGCGATAATAACCTGCCCCTTCGTTAGGTATTGCGATTACAAATTATAATGCACCGTGGACAATTGATATTTGCGCGAAAAAAACTCATTTCTGTTTGTTTGGACGGTCGCCGTCCTATTCGAAGCCGATTGCACGACACCATTTGAAGTTCATCACCGATCCCGCGAAGGGCTATCGCCGGTGCTACGCACGCTGAAAAAATAATTTCCGTTCCGCTCACAAAAAACTCATTTGCCAGGTTGTTAAAGCTGGCGAGCGAAGATAAAACTCGAGATCCTTTCAGGAGCGATGAATTATTGATTCTCCTTCTCCCTCGCACACCCACCTCTCGACGAGCTGTGGACCAAGCGATGGTTCCCCCCGGCCGACCGCTTTAGTTTCGGCCGAGCACCACATCAGCCGCAGAGAATTGTTATCTGGTGATCCTGCGTGTATATTGCAAGTTCATACGCGATACCTGTCTACAGTGTACATAGTAAATACGTATTCACAGGGAGGGACGCACTTGACATTAAAAAACAGTTGGGTAAAACCAGACCACAACGCTGCCAACTGTACTTTTGTATAAGTTACCCAAAGATTTATTTATTTATTTATTTATTTAAACGGGCAATGCCCAATTACAATAAATGTGGATGACCGCGGGTCACATCAAGTACACTGTCAACATAAAGTAAATTAAATAAAAGCATTCCTCCTGCTGAATTAATTAAAGCAATTGACCATTTCTGTAAGGTACAAAAAAAATATACCTATATATGAAAATAAAAATAACAATTAGTCGTATTCACCGAGACCGCGAACCCCTCGAATGAATTCCGCAAAACTGACACAAAATATGTCCACGTCAAGGCGATTGGCGGTCCTCATGATCCTTGGCAGTGGTGAATGGTACTGGTAATTGGTATCAAGCTGAGGCACGGCGAACACGACCTCACTGCGGGTCGATCTGGGCGGGACACGGAAGCCCAATCTGGCCAAAAACTCCAGCGCATCGACAGTTCCATGTATCACCTTGTAGAGGAATGTCATGTCAAGAACCCTCCTTCTTTTGTCTAAGGCCTCCAACCTCAACATCTTCATTATGTCCTCGTGAGGAATGACATAGTCGTCCGCCGGCAAAATCATATCAAGATGGAACTTAAAATAAGCTACCGAAGAAATTTCCTCTGAACCTTCTCAACGGTCCTTTTGTGCTCGTGGTAATGTGGAGACCAAATAACACTTCCGAATTCGAGTAATGGCCTCACTAGCGAAACATAAAGCAATCGGAAGACCTTTATTTCCATGAAATCCCTTGACGCCCTCCAAATGAAACCCAATGCTTGGTGCGCCCTCAAGCAAATAGAGGCAATGTGAGGGACGAAGGACATTTCCGAGTCAAGAAGTACCCCCAGATCACGCACCTGGTACATCCGTTCAAGGGAATTTCCTGTTATCCTGTAATCGAACTCAGTTCGATTCCTCACCCTCGTGAAAGTTATACAGTAACACTTATCGGTGTTCAGCCGCATTCCATTTAAACAACACCACTCCAAGAGTCGCTTCAATGCACCCTGTAGCCTTAGACCCAAGGCTGTAGTCGACCGACCCAACCCGGGTGAACATCTTCGAGGTCGTCCGCGAAAAACAGACACTGAACATCCGTCAGTACATGATTGAGATCGTTAATAAACACATTGAACACTGTTCAATGAACAGCATTGGGCCCAGATGGGACCCTTGGGGAACCCCCGACTCCAGCCTGAATCTTCCAGAGATAGAAGAACCCAGCTGTACATATTGGATGCGGTTGTCAAGGTAGCTCGCAAACCACCTCAACATACCACCACAAACCCCCAAGTGACCAAGCTTGTTCAGCAAAAGCGTATGGTCCACCTTATCGAACGCTTTGGCGAAGTCCGTATAGATCACATCCACCTGCGAACCTTCTTATATGGTTTAAATATGATTTTTCAAACGTTTTTCCAATAAAAAACAAATTTCAGCAATAAAACCCGAATTTCTCCGATTAAAAACGGGCGCACTCCGTCAGTTTTAAAATTTGTAGTTCATCTAGGGCAGGGGTGCTCAAACTTAAACTGCTGGCGATCTACTTCAATATTTTTAGACTACTTACGATCGACTCTGAGAGACTGCAAGTATGTGTGATGTAGGGTTGTCGTACATACACGATACACCCTACCTACCTAGGTATGGTGTACCGTAGCATATATAGATATTAGCTTTCCGCACAATTTACATTATTTTAGTCAAGGTTTGGCTTAGGTTTACTCAAATTCTTCTCTACAATGTCAATGAAAAAACTCCTAGGTATTCAAAATTACGAGTTTATTCGTTGTTACAAAACAGAAGAGTTACCTACATATGGTGTTAAACTCAACTAAGGAGTGACTTTGGATGTTGAAGCGGCTACTTTTCAGAAGATGGTGCGTAACCGCAGAGTGCTAATCGCAAGCATGTTGACATATGATCGTCAGTTAGTCGATTGCGATATTTTGACTCAATTTTCTTCATTTCAGAAAATGCAGACTAGCACAAGTAAGTTGACCCAAACATTGCCGTCAGTTTTCTGCCGCAAGCAGTGTTATTACGTAAATTTTTGTAGTTTAGTTCCTTACTTATTAAAAAAATGTTTCTTCTCGAGATCCACTCAAAAAGCTAGGGGTGTGTCAGCCCAGGTACTTTTCAGGAACGGTTCCTATGGTTACAGTGACATTGAAGTAACCATTCAAAAATGCCGGTACAGTTTCCTTATTGATGCAATAGTCACCCCCCCCCCCCCCTTCATGACACAGAATAATATCTACATATCAGAGCTCTATCTTGATACCAAATACGAAAGAATCCCAGGTAATGTCCGCAAATAATCAATAATGAACCTCTTGGGTAGGCACGTGAGTCACTTAGAATTGAATAGTTAGTACAAATTCAAGATTTTTGGAATGTTTACATGTTTAAACATTCACATGCGGTGTCAGCGAAATCCTCCTGTTTGACGAAAATTCTCCTGCTTTTGAAAACAGATGCCCATGAGGAACTGGCTACCACACAATAAACGTGCAATTTCCCTTTAATCGGAACCGCCGATCTTCTCGGTTCGCCGAGCTATTACGTACCGGTTAGGGCTCGTGGCAGTAACAGTGACTGCTTGAAACTTCCCGTTTCATGGAACTGTGCCGAGAAAGACTAGATTTTGATCACCGTGTTGGAACGCTCCGTGGTGAGACTCGGTTCCATAGTACTGGTACAGCAGTATCGACACACCTGTACAAAAAGCATTCGCGATCGACTGGTTGATCGCGATCAACCGTTTGAGCAGCCCTAATCTAGGGCCAACATAAATTCACATTACGACGCGTACGAGAGAACCCGTGGGATCGTCTTCCTTCTGGCTGCACTCAGACGAACTTACTTGACATCGGAGTGCTCCAAAACACTGGTTGATGGCTATTGTCGCTCTTTTCGAATAAGCTTGTTTGGTTTCGTGAATAGGTCATCTACTGCTTTTCTTTTCAAACGGTTACATAGCTGTTCTCGTTCAAGGACTTGGTCAGAAGGAGGATCTTGCTCATAGCGATTTTTCAACAATAGCACAGGAGTTTTATTTTTATCTGTAATCGCGGTAACGTTACACTTCCAATTTTTACACCTAAACGTGACACTTCCTTCCGTCCTTCCATTGCCTGTATTTCGAAAACTTGAATCCGCTTGTAATAATTAAATAGTTTCCGCGTTGGGTCTCATATTTTGCTTCAATTTGTATATCCATAATGAACTATAAATTGAGCGAATAAAACAGTTATAAATCTACTCCTCCAACGAATGAGTGCATCATCCGCCGCAACTGACCATCGCCATTTAGCTGCCATCAATTCACAATTATACTCGTAGTACCTACTCATCTATTACTCCTAATATAATTTATATGAGGACTATCATTCCCTTTGCTGTATGCTGTTCATTTGAATCTCCCCCTTGTTGTTAGGAATTGCAGAAATTATCCTGATATGAAGCCTGTTAGGGGTTTACTTTCTTTTAGTTTATTATTCAATAATAAACCATTGTAGTCTTGAAATAATAAATTCTACCCATGAAAATTTCATGGTTTACGTTTCAAAGGGTGATCCGAATCTGCAATACAAATTTTTCCGTCCGTCCGCCGCACGCACGATTTCTCCCAAACGGCCGGAGTAAAAGATCTGAAATTTTCAGGAAAAATCCATGTTGGTCCGGCGACGCCCCAATTCTTGAGCCAGCTCTCACTTAATTTAAAGTGCCCTTTAAGGTTGTCAAAGTTTTTTAAAAAACCTCAAAAAAAGTCAAGGCGGCCTAAATTTGTACTTTTTTGAAGAACACTCCACGAGGAATCGAATGAGCTCCTCCCCAAGTCCGTAGGTCAAACCATTCCCGATCTATGGCCCGATTTATAGTACCAACATTCGCGTCTTTTTGGTTTATTATTGTTTTTGTGTTGATATCAGTAACCTAGTGACGTAGGTAATGTGGATACTGGAGTGAACTCCTAAAAGGGTTTGTAGCCGATACACGGGTTGAAGCATTCTGATAACCATAAAAAAAGCTGCAAATTCTTTCACTGGGGTTTATTATTCAATTGGCTTGCGTTCATGATTTGAATTTATACTGAGCTTTGGAATGTGCATGTTTCATAGGTGATTGAGCGATTATTGAATTTCGGGAGGCACACAAATATGATCAACTGATCAATGCAAATTATTTTGGTTGAAAACAGATTTACGTGCTCTGTGCATATCTCCTGAAATTCAATAATCGCTCTATCATCTGTGAAACACGCACACTCCAAACCTTAGTAGAAATTCGAATCATGAACGCAAGCCAATTGAATAATAAACCCCAGTGAAATAATTTGCAACGTTTTTCTATTCTAGTGGTTTTGTACTTTTTGGTTTTGGAAGTGTACCTACGTATTATTACTATACTACTTTTGATTTCATCTTTACTGTTATTTGTATTAGTATTATTGGAATGTAGATTCATTGAACTCTTGTAACGGTTATGACCTATACGAATAAACGATTTGTCTATCTATCTATCTATCCATCAGTTATAAATCTAATCTAGAACGTTCTTAGTTGACGACCAACTGGCAATAAAGGCTCTATGCGATTGCTATAATCAATTCAATATAATATCGAAGCAAAACATCGATATTTCGATGTCGATGTCCCATCCCTACAACAAACTAATCTTAACTAGCTTGTAGAAAATGAGGTTGCGGGATGTGAAACTGTTTTAAGCAGTATTCATGTTCAGTTAATATTTGGAAAAACAGCAACTAATTTTAAAATGTAAATTATAAGAATGTTGTAGAAATTGAGGACCGTTCAAATCCGGTCGGACAAATCCACCTGACCGACGATTTTTGCTATCATGCTCCTAATGCCACATGACTTCATATGATGTCCCCTGGGACGAAAACCCCTTAACCCGGTCCTGAATGGGTTAAGTAACAATAGTATAGTATAAATGGGTACAGGATGTATTTTTTTAGACGTGTAAGTAAGTGTTTTAAATGACAAAATGCCCTTAAGTTGAACCCATGAGTGAATCTGCAAGACCTTCCCCTAACAATGTGGCCCAAGCTTGTCGTTTAGAAAGCAACCCAAAGCGAGTAGCCCTTGTTCCAAATTATAGTATCCACATGTGTGCATTCGCATTAATTTTATTTATTGAATGAATAAATTATCTATATGATAGATAGATATGAAATTCATAATGGACACTCTCCGACCTCGTTCAAATTCGCTAGGGGAGTTAGTAGAAAAACAACTACATGATCACCCCATGTGAGATTCATAAAGATCGTTTGTAAGAAGAATCTTCATTCTTTGTATAAAATATTTTGCTTATAGCTTCCGTCCGAATTCGATTGTATGTACATTCATGTTATGGATACGGAGATGGTATGTGCCTCTCCTTACTTGGCAGACTTTTTTAATGTCTCGCCGTTATCAATAAAGATAACCTTAACGTATTCCGCCTCATGAACTTCTCGCCTGGAGCGTCCTTCGAATGAATCCCGGCGGTTTCCACCGACTCGGCTAATAGTTTATCTCCTTCCGCCCCTTTTCGAGGACGAGCATTTTCCATATCTGCCATTAATCTTCGCTTCCGCAAGCGCAGAGCGTGTTGCGTTTCTTCCTTTGAAAACCGCCGGGAAGAAAAGCGAATTGGAGCGTGTAAAGTCATATTCCGAAGAGCTCGGCAGATTACCGGGAGACCTACCATCCGTTCCGCCACCGACTCCAACAGCGATATTCGTTGAGAAGTTTCTCTGCAGTCACCGTGGCCGATCCTCCCCTAGGATGCTACGTGATGTTTTCTCTCTTCTATTTGCACCTTACGATTTTTCTTCTTCATCTTTATTTCGCCTTTTATTGATTCTGTTCGTTTAGTTTACCTTTTATAGATTCCATACCACGGACACTTTTTGTTGATTTAGTTTTATTTACAATTTTTCTTCCACTGTTAAAACCGCAGTACCCTCCAGGGGTGCATCTGGTAACACTCTCAGTTCTTGCTTCGTTTTTTGGGATCACATGCCGTATGATTATTTCAACCAGATATATCTCCATTTAAGACTACTGAACAGAGGAAGATTCAGTTGAGGCAACTGTATTCAAATTTCCAGATAGAAATTCGTCAGTAATGACGAATTTATTGTAATGTGCAACTTGTTGAAGAAAATTAAAACAAGAATCATTTTCATGGTGCGGAGTCAAGTCGATGGCAACTTTATCAAGAAGCTCAGAAAAGCGGAAAGTGGAAGCGGTTGTTAAAATGCCATATTTATGGGGCGACGTGCCCTTAAGGGGGGGTTCTGGTAGAATGAGATATTCCCCGTTTTACTTAAAAGGAAGCCTAAAGATTCGGAGATATTCAAATGCCCGGAGAAGAGAGAAAAGGAAAGGGAGGAACATTGTCTCGGAGGCGAGGGAGCGATGGGGGGAGGGGGAAGCGCTTTATTAAGAGAAGTGTGAACCTCGAGATAAATGACGGCTTCATAACTGTACTTAATATTGTCCCTACAAGGAAGCTTAGAATAAAAAAGAAGTGAACGAGTTTAATAAAGAAGGTGCGGGCTTATACCAGACCTCGTTCAATTACCTTAAAAAGGGAAACTCATTGGATCCTTTCCCCTACCTCTCTCAAAGCGGTTTAGGTGCATTTGCGGCGGAAGCAATAGCAAAACAAGCTGAGAGCTTACGGGATGAGGTAGTAAATTTATTAAGGGAATCCCTTGAACCTCATCTTCAAACTAATCCTCTAGTTTCTGAATGAGCTACTTGAAATTATTGGGTTTAGATTTTAAACGGTGTAGTTCATGGTTACCGAGAATATTGGATTACGGTAACTAAGACGGGGAAGCTAAACGCTGCGAATTATTTACCGAGGGTTCATTATTTCTGTTTTACAAGAAGAAGACAAAGTCACGGGATCGTCGATTTTAATCTCACTTT
Organism: Creontiades dilutus; assembly: GCA_031894815.1. Taxonomy (NCBI): domain Eukaryota; kingdom Metazoa; phylum Arthropoda; class Insecta; order Hemiptera; family Miridae; genus Creontiades; species Creontiades dilutus. The sequence continues at coordinate 53,876 of JAVIWC010001263.1, read as the reverse complement.
CTCTGTGGATTCCACATCCGCGTAGGAAGAGAAGGGGCTCGTGGGAATCACCCCTGAGCTCGGATTTTCTTAACTAATAAAATTTCATTTAATTTAATTAGAGCCGATTACACCAATTGTCAATCAATGTTTATTGAACTGTTGAACGACAATGTTCCGTTTCAGCTACATCGGTTCAGATAAATCAGCGATCAAAACCAACCAATCGAGTGTAAGTGGTTAGTGTCTTAAGCAACAACTAATATCAGTTCTTTCCGACATCTTTGTTTGCATTGTTTTTACTGTTTTAGTGCTACACTGTTCACTGTGATACGAGTATTCCCGATTTTTGGGTTTATTATTCAATAATAAACCATTGTAATCGCTTTTGAAAAAAAAAAAAAAAAAAAAAAAAATCTAACCCCCTGAAAATTTCATGGTTTAAATTTCAAAGGGTGTAGAATGCGAATCTGCTATAAAATTTTCCCGTCCGTCCGCCGTACGTCGTACACCGTACGCACGATTTCTCCATAACGGCTGAAGCAAAATATCTGACATTTTCAGGAAAAATCCATATTGGTCCGAATAATTCTTTAGCCAGCACTCTCCCTTAATTTGAAGTGCCCTTTTAGGGTTGTCGAAGTTTTGTAAAATCCCTAAAAACCTCAAAAAAAGTTCGAGTGGCCTAAATTTGGACTCTTTTTGAAGAACACTCCATGAGGAATCAAATGAGCCCTTTCCCCGGTTCGTAGCTCAAACCATTCCCGATATACGGCCCGATTTATGGTGCCAACATTTGCGTTTTTTTTTTTTTTTTTGGTTTATTATTATTTATGTTTTCATCGCAGTAACCTAGTGATGTAGTGATGTAGTAATGTGGATACTGGAGTGAACTCCTAAAAGGCTTTGTAGCCGATACACAGGTTGAAGCATTCTGATACGCATGAAACGCTGCAAATTCTTTCACTGGGGTGCCTTCCGACTAAAAATATATTACTAGTGTTACTCACTAATTAATTTTAAAAATTAATTTTTCGATATCCTGATGTCTGAATACCTCAATTAGTTGATTTCACTCCTTAGGGTTGATAAAAACTGACGGCGAGCCCTAGACTACGAAGGTGGGTTGTTGAACACCCCTACTTGCGTTCGAAACAATGAGATTTGAAAACGCTACGGATTCACATCAAATTTATCCGTATTCGTATATGTATAGACCGGGAATTCGACAATTGATTGTCTTGTGTTCCATACTCCACCCGTGAATCATATGGAGTCAAAAACAATCCTGGAGTCTACGGCTAGAACTCAGTTCAAATTAGAACCTGTTCATGATTTTAGATCCATTTAGAAGATTCAGATTTTAGAAAACTTCATGCTAGATGAAGTTTCATTAACTTCAACTTAATAGTTTCAGAAAAAAGGTCACGACATCTGGTTCATTCTTTTTTTTTCCTAAGTTTATTTCAGGGGACATATTGAACACACAATAACAACGTGTTGAATGTTATAAACCAACGTCATCCTCATTCTATGGAGTTGAAGGAGCAGGGGCTACAATACCATCATGACCGGAAGGTCGTGCGGGTACTGTATAACCCAGCGCCGTCCTATCCTAATACAGGTATTGTTCACCAGACAATTACGAGGATTCACTAATTGGAGAACAGGCTCTAGGCTCCTGGCTGGTATGCTCTGGCAGAGCCCTGAAATCCCTATGCTCGAACAAGGTGAAACCCGCGTTTTTAGGTCATCATAAAATCTTCTATTTATTTCCAGTATTTGTTGGGTGTCATGGATTATTAAAATTATTTCAAGTATAAGTAAGAAAAAAAAAAAAACACTCTTCTGCACACTCCTTTAAGGACGTCCTTCTGAAGACATACGCCATTAGAGGGATGTCTATTAGAATTGATCCAGGAGGGAGGGGGTTGGGCAACCCAAACATAAAAAACTGCATACGAATCAGTATGATACCATTCGAGTACTTGGGAAAAAATCGATAATTTTATCTGTGTATGCCATGAAATACGTCTAATAAACGTACATATATGATTGACATAGAAAGATTATTTAAAATTAAAATAATAAACATTTTTGTGATTATTTACATACTTCCTTGTTAATAAAAAAATCATTTTGATGGATGATTATCAAAGGAAGGAATAAATGGATCCCGGTGTTGAAAGCATGGTTTCGTGCAGTGTTGGTTATTCAATTTCTTTTCCTTTCTTTATTAAAACCACAGAAGATGCATATTTCTTTGAATGGTTACACACTCACCCATTTCTTGATGCAGCTCTTGATGATATTCGAAACCTCTGACCTATCCCGCTTATTTGCAAGCCACTCGCTAGCAGGTAAAATGTGCAACGCTACTGCTAGGCCCTTAAGTTTTTTCTCTCTCTTACCAACTGAGATCGCTTACTAAGGCCATAACTACAATAAGTTTGACTATGATTTTGATCGAATTTTTACAATTGTGCGGGTGAAATTGCCGAAGGGGATGACAGAAAAGTTTTGCAGTTTCTACAAGTTCATACGTCAAACACTTCACACTAGAGCAGCATTTTATTTCCGAGTCATATTCCTTGCCAACCTTCAAGATGAGCATCAGTTACGAAGAGTTGATGTCGCATTAGTTTCAACTCACTTCTTCAAAAAACAACTGTCGCAACTCTGTCACCAAGAAATTGTTTCCCTCTCCCGTTTATATAAATTTATTTCTTCTCGTAAAGGTAGCTTGAAGTGATCAGAAAGTTCCGCTATTGGCTGTTAAGAAAGAAAGAGCAGGTCGGAAGGAGTTGGTCTTGGAAGCAGGCGATGTCGCGGTGAGTTTGAAAAGTTGAGTTTGGCAAGTGTCCAGCTTGCTTGAGGTTCCTTGTGAAGTAGGAGCGAGCAACGGCGGAAAGGAGAGGAGAGAAAGAAAAAGCCCAAATTAAAACAATCGATTACGGTCCCAGGTAGGGCGACCAATGCCAAAGTATACGTTGTTTCTAATTGCCAAAAAGCCGCTAGGGAGCTGGTCCCTAATTAGAAACACACTTTTTTCGGGGAGAACAAACTTGTTCTTCCTCTCTCTTTCTTTCTATTTCTCTCCTTTATCTACGCTCTTCCGTGAGAATTTTCCCCAGGAGGGAATTTTCTAAAATAAACTACGTTTATAGCCTACTACCATCTTAATAGTTACTGTGCCTCTGTGGAAAAGCCTGTACCTATTTACTTTTGAAAATCGCATCGTTAACGATTCGGACGACAAATTCGAACCTCATACACACTGTACCAGTAATATTAAAAATCGACCAGTACTTGATATTTTCTGGTTTCGTCAGTTTACATTACTCTGAGTTTGCACCTAACATCACGTGCTTCAACCTATAAAGAGATATGAGACACTGAAAACAACACCGCAGAGAACATTTTAGGTGATCCTAAAAAATAAGAAAACGTTAACCGAAGCTTCAGTGGTAAATTTACCTCTAGACTTGGGCCGTCGGATATGGAGCAACCTATAACGCTACTGACACTTTCTGTTGGATATTACTCAATTTTAGACTAGTGAATCATATTGAAAGGAGAATGGGGACAACTTCCAGCTTACATCGTACCAGCAGCTAAAGATACGAGTATAACATGCGATTTTGAAAATGCTAATGAACGTTTCACAAATCCAACACTAACTGGCAGAGTTTCAATACTCTAGGTTAGAATTCAGGTTGAATGAGTAGAATAATTGATCGCTGATTTTGGTCATCAGGTTGTCGATGGTAATGGTGATAGTCGGACAGTTCAAAATTAAATGTTACGAAGTCTCCGAATTTTCTCCACAAAACCTGCATGGTTTTTGCATCACATTATTCATGCCTCGATGAAACTATGCATGAATAGGAGCAACATATTCCAAATGTTAACCGACCAATCATCTTACTTAACTGGGACTGGATTCTAAAGAAATATGGTGAAGTAGTGAGTTGACGGATACCTACAATAATGACGAGAACTGTCACTACTAGAATATCGACATTCCGCTTTAAGCAGTGCTTATAAAGACGCTGGCAATTCTGTCACATGGGTTTATTGGTTGATGCAATGTTGATTGTTCATGTCATTGGGAGGTTTGGGACGTCACTTATGGGTCTGATTATTTGCCATGGACGAGTTCCTGAAACCTCTTCCAGGTTATATTTTGTCCAAAATTACTAGGAATTGACACCCCACTCGCTTGTGTCGATAAAAACCTCTCAAACCCATGTTTTTCATCAATTTTCGGACCTTAGCATCGATGCGTGTGAGATAATCGGGTTGGCTGGACCCTACCCTAAGTGGAATCTATGTGTGAAAGAACGGATTTGTTACAACAGCCCTGGCCTTAAGGCCTTCTATGCCTATTGCGGTAGACCGACATACCAGATTTGGATCTGTTCAAATTGGAACGTGAAATAACAAAGTTTGAGGGGTAGCTTAGAAACAAAATTTGCCTTTTTATACAAAGGCTTATTATTGAAAATAAGAAACTTCAGAAGAGCTCTGTCGAGAACATGGTAGCTCTATAGAGGAAAAGAGTCTAGGAGAGTGGAGAGGAGGGGGTTTAACAAGGAAAGCCACTTGGTGAAAAATGTTGCCCTCTCATAGACTTTGAATAATAGTTTGCCCACTGTGAGAAGCGATGGCGACCAATAGAGCTTTCAACAGGTACTAGGACGGCGTCCGTGAATGACGTTTGTTACGAACGATTCCGGGAAGTCACCGTCCCTTAGTCATCCATAACGATTGTAACGTGGCTCGTCAGGGTTGAGGGCGAAGTGGCAGTTACTGGGCCACATTCCCTTTAATGAGCCTTCGACTGATCCGGCTTCTGGTATCTGGTGATGGCCAGTTTACAGGCAAATCTCAGACACACAATCGGAAGGATCACACCTTCAGCGAAGCATCACTCGCCTGGTTCCTAAAAGCGATTTGCCTCGTGGTGGTAGTGGTTTATTACCAGTGATGAAGTCTGAAAACTGAAGGGCAGACGCTCTCGTGGTGGACTTGCCTTCGAGAGTCGTGCCGGTATGTCAGCTATGTGGCGCGCCAACAACTCGGACACCAACCTGCTTAATTGGTATAGGGTGCTAGAAAGCTCAGCTCGATCATGTAGCGCCTTTAAACAGGTCAATGTGGACACATCCACGTACAATAATTAGAATGGTTAGGTAGTTCAACTAGGAAAGGTGGGGCTGATGAAAATCGAATAGTTGGCCCTGGTTAGATAGTTATGACAAGATAGATGGTCAAGATGAATATCGATTAATCTGTCCTTCAGGTTGGCGGTGAACAGTATTTTTCTTAGGAGACCGAATTCCTGTTGATTGTGTGAAGATTGGGGTATGTCCATCTCATTGAGATAGGTAGTCGCCTATTCGGCTTGTGACCATTCAAGGCCTAAGTTGCGCTAGATGGGAAACAACTTGACTTAGTCTGCAGGCTAGTGCTACCCACAATACTACCACGGGAGGAGGGGCCCCAGCAGGTAGTGGAGCACCAATCAAAGGCAAAGCACCACTGGCCTGCCATCCAACAGAACTCTCTAGATAGTAGTTACCTGCAAGTTCGTGTTGTGGGACCTCCAGGAAGGAGACGAAAGGCAGTTACACGAATACTTCCATGTGAGAACATCCAGTAATAAGTACCCCTAATTAGGGGTTTTCCCAGGAACAGTACTATGGAAGTACAAATTAAGGGTTATGAGGATAATGGTTCAATAATAGGAGGAAATAAAATAATAAAATCAAAAATAAAACTCCTAATGGACCTATGAATGTATGAACAGCCCTCTCCATCGTGGCTTCACAATCGAAGGGTTGAATTACCGAGCAATAATTCCAGCGCACAATTCAATCACGCTCAGGCTTCCGTATGAATTATTGAAGCTGAAGTGCTGGGCAAGTTTCTTCAGAATCGATCATAAAAGAGAATTGCGACTGCTATGATCTTCTTTACAATGCATCAAATGAGAAATGTCTTCTTCGAGCTCCGACTACTTCTTAGAGAGGATATTAAAGGATGCTTTCATCGAGTGGTTGAGGTAGGGGTATTCCCAATCAGTTCAGGAAACAGAGGAATGAACATTCAACTATAGGATATTTCGCAAGATACGCTCTCCCTGTCATGACGAAAATTGTCACAAGTAGAATATCAAAAGTCCTCACTAAGTACCCGATAAGCCCGCGTTGGGTTTCACCATCACCGTTTGACAAACAACTGAGTTCCTTTCCCAACTAACATCACATCCTTCAGCTTATAAAGTGGCTCGAGAAACTAAAAAGACGTCCGCGGCGAACATGGTAACTCTAAAGAGGAAAAAAGAGTGGCGAGAGGAGATGGGAGTGGGAAACGTGGAAAGCCGTATGGTGAGATAGCATTCAGAGTGGCAACACTCCCTCTGGACTCGGGCCGCGGGAAGTGCCCCGGCTCTGCCCCTAATGGGCCGACCAACTTGATGCCTCCTTCTCCACGAGTCTTCTACAAAGGCTCTCAAGTTACCCCCTAACTCTTCCGACCTCCCTTTTCGTGGCAAATCCCACGGCTCTCCTATAAATCCGTCCCACCTTCCCAGGGGCCGGCCCCCCCTTCTCGCCGGTCTATCGCCATATAAATTAACTAAGGTTCTTGGAGACGGGTGCAGCCGGGAGCTTCTCTTATTCAGATCTTTCCCGTCTTCTCTCCTTCCGCTCTTTATTTCTGTTTCTTTGTGTCTCTTCTTCCCTTTTACCTTCTAAAAGAAAAGGGAGTGGGGAAAAACCACTCTTTCCCGATTGCCAATGATCTCCCGGCTCAATACTCAACCGCTCGGGCTCGAAGGTCTGTTACGATGCCAAAAAGATATTCTCGGATCACTGGAGTGGATACAGGCTTAACTCTAACTTTATAGTAATGCGGCTTTGCCATAAATATATTGAGGATTTCCACTCGGAACATTTTGAAGGCTTGTAGTTTTCTTTCGACTGTTATTCTTGTAGCCTAGATAATATACTGTGAATTCACTAGCCGTTCATTTTCTTCCCTTCTTTTTCCGCCTTGATTTCCAGAGCGAAAAAAGTATTGACAGTTCTCAAGTGTTTTTTATTTTCTCTCCAATATACAAACATTTATTGTATCAGTTTACAACAACAGGTAAGCGCTCGATTTCCCTACTTGGCCTATAACTCTACCATCCAGGCCCTTGTGTAGTTCAGAATTATCTAGGTATTCATGGTATATCAAAACTAACTCGGTAACAATTGCACAAAATAATTTAAGGAGCCCAATCTTGATATTTCTCTACTTAAATTCAGTATTTAAATTTGTCTGAAGTGCCGTTTACAACTGATGACTGATTCTGTGAATACTGGAACAATAATTATAACCAGGTTTTTATACTTACCAGGTTTTTGAATACGGTTTGTCTGTTATAAAATAGCTAATTTACTAAGGGACATTACTTATCATCATTATAACAACACATAAAAACTTAGTTCACTGATGAATGGTAGAGCACGATTGTGCCATAATCATATATTATATGATAACGGAAAGTTAAGCTAAATTGTCGGCTGTCAGAAATGACGTCGAACTGCTCAGCTGAATTAATTGCGATCAGAGATGGGCGTTAATCGATTAACGAATATTTTAGCGATTACAAATGTAATCGTGAAAAGTATTCGTGAATAACGATTACTTTTGAAGTAATCGTTATTCGTTGGCGAAACGATTAACGATTACAAAAGTATTCTTGATTAACGAATACTTTCCAGCGAATACTTTTAAAGTAATCGTGATTAACGAATACTTTTTTGCGATTACAGATACGAATAACGAATAACGATTACTTTATTTTTCGAAGTCTCAGAAGTGAGAATCTTCGAAGAATCCAAGAATCTTCGTTGTTGAGTGAAATTAAAAGGAAAGTTATGTTTTTCGTTGTCATAATTTGTTTTTTCATTACCCCCCTGCCGTGGGAATGACCCCGGGCTGAGAAAAGTAAATTTGACAGTTTAGCCATACTTCGCTCTTGAAATTGGAATGTCCAATCCAGTACTGATATGTAAGTACTCCCTCCACTATCCTCTTACCCATCCTGAGGTTCTGTTTAGCGCGTGGATTTGAAACCCTTCTGCTTTTCAATGAGGATTTGTGGGGAAAAGTTGGATACCAGTATGATAATGTTACACTTATATCTTATATCCAGGTATCTTTTTTATTTTGGCCAAGGGGTGCAGATGCGCCTGTGCTCCTCTCAGCAGCCGCCCCTGTTCTACATGTCCAAAGAAAGTTGTATGACTTTGTATTAAATATTACTCAGTGAACACCAACCTTTGCCAGTCTCTTTATACGAAATGAAAGCTGATTTCTACAGTTATAGCTGACGAATCCCTGCACATCAGACCATGGGCCATACATTTACCTTGAACATGTTACGTTGCAAAATCCTCGATTTACATCATTTCATGAGCATTTTTATACGAAGATGTATCTCTGATCATGGTATATTCACGTTTGCTCCGCCCACATTACATTTCTCTACCTCTCATTCCGTCTATAAAGTCAAAAAGTTACGTCACCTCCGACTCTCATGTTTTATGTTTCCCTTTAATGAAACTGAACCGGGGAAAAAGACTCGTATTTTATCTCCTTGCTAGTCTCAAAAAAAAAAAAAAAAAAAAAAAAAAGTCAAAGCCACCGGATATTGTGACGTATGCAAACACACAATAATGACTTCGCCCTCCCTTTTCATCTGTTGACGTGTCAATTTGGCTCCCTCATTCCCGGAGGCATCGTTGACCTCTTGTGACGCTCAGTCGTTTGGATGAACTCCGACTTTTTATTAGCTACCTACCTACATGCTTTTATTTAGCCTCAGGTACGTTCGGATCAAATCCCGCTGTTGAAATCAAACAAGCAGTCAACGACTAATTAAGAAGAAGTTCTACTTGAGCTACGAAGCATTTGTAGCAATCCTCCGTATCGTGATACCGTTCCGTAAATCATATCGCTCCGGGCGGCAGAAATTAGAGGGAAATATGTCCGGGAAAACGGAGCAGTTCCGACCGCTCTGAAAGCGGTTTTCGCCGTCTCACAGAGGTTACAATCCCGAATCAGGGCAACAAAAATCGATTGATATTGATTTTGATTTTCACGATTGAGAAAAAATTCCTTCGTGCAGCATGAATTCTCATACATTTGTGGACCACCGAATCCCCTCTCCAACTAGTAGTTTAGTAAAGCTGTGAACATATTTCATGACAAGGAGCTCTTGACAGGTATGTAATACGATATCTGTTATCAGTTGATTAGCTACTACTTTCCCGACTGACAGCCTCCCTCAATTCCCTACACGTGGAGGTCAGTTCTTTTAAATTGTAGTAAAATTTATAATCATCGAACCATTGAACCATAATAAGCATTAGTACGTACGTAATCCTGTTGTTAATGGCTATTGCAGATAGGTACCTTTTGGTTTATTATTCAATAATAAACCATTGTAATTGCTCTTGAAAAAAAATTCTAACCCCCCCTGACAATTTTATGGTATACGTTTCAAAGGGTGTAGAATCCGCATGTGCAATAAAAAAATTTCCGTCCGTCCGCCGTACACCGTACGCACGATTTCTCCCAAACGGCTGAAGCAAAAAAGCTGGAATTTTCAGGATTAATCCGTGTTGGTCCGACGACGCCTCAATTCATGAGCCAGCTCTCTCACTTAATTTAAAGTGTCCTTTAAGGGTTGTCAAAGTTTTGTAGAATCCCTAAAAACCTCAAAAAAAGTCAAGACGGCCTAAATTGGGACTCTTTGAAGAACATTCCATGAGGAATCGAATGAGCCCCTCCCCAGGTCTGTAGCTCAAACCATTCCCGATGTATGGCCCGATTTATGGTGCCAACATTTGCCGTATTTTTGTTTATTATTGTTTTTGTTTTGATTGCAGTAACCTAGTGATGTAGTGAGCGCGGATACTGGAGTGAACTCCTAAAAGGGTTTATAGCCAATACACGGGTTGAAGTATTCTGATAATCATTAAAAAACGCTGCAAATTCTTTCACTGGGGTTTATGATTCAATTGGCTTGAATTCATGATTTGAATTTCTACTAAGCTTTGGAGTGTGCGTGTTTCACAAGTGATAGAGCGATTATTGAATTTCAGGAGGTACACAAATATGATCAACTGATCAATCCAAATAGGTATTTTGGTTGAGAACAGATTTACGTGCTCTATGCATATCTCCTGAAATTCAATAATCGCTCTATCACCTGTGAAACACTCTCCAAAGTTTAATAGAAATTCAAATCATGAATGCAAGCCAAATGAACAATAAACCCCAGTGAAAGAATTTGCAGCGTTTTTACAAGCGTGTCGAAAATTTGACGTCAGATTTCAACCCTATACACAGCAACAATGATTTTTTATTTCAAGTTCGTAAAAAGCAGTTTTTATTTGAAATACACAGTTTATACTACGAAACTTTCGAAATTGTAGTGCATTGTTTAAAACAAGTATACAAGTGTTTGTGGTAATTTTCTCATAATTTTGGAGGTAATTTATCATTTCCTCTACGCTACCAATCAAGTTATTTGTTTTTAAGTTACATTTTTCAAGTTATCACTTTTTCTGTTACCGATTCAAAATGTACCTATGGTAACATTTTGATTATTGATGCAGGTATGATTTAATTTTTCAAAGGAAATTGATAATAATCAATAATAAAATGTTTTTTCGTTGAAATTCAAATAAGAGACCTTTGTTAACCCTTTACAACCTAGCGTTACATTTATATAACGGCTATTTGTGAAGGGCCCGTGGCAAGGAAAATCGATAATTTATCATTTCTCATATCTAAGAAGTGTATTCAGTCATTTTTTAGAACATTGTCAAATATTTTTCCGAAAAATCGATTTACGGGAAAAAGGGTTAACCCCATTTTGAGTGGCAGTTGGGTTTCAAAAATATTTCCTGTAAATTGGAAAACAATTGGATGACCCTTGTTTCGTTGATTGGCAATTGGTTGTTTGCGCATGTGCAAAACTATAGTTAGTTTTTAAGGATGAAGCTTCAAGACTAAAGAAGCGATTTCGATTTTTGAGGAATTATAACATTTGATGATTGAAGGTTTTCTTATTCAATGTGTACTCATATCTCTTAACCGGGATATCTTATAACCGGTGAAATCAATGATACAAGCATTGTTTAGCAATTCCTCAAAATTCAGCATCATTCTTGTTATTACGAACTTAATTTACAGCACTTCGTGTTCAACACCAAGTCATTCAAGATCTTCCAGCGTTCACTTCATCCATTGTGGAACTCCACATATTCCGCCCTTTTAGAAAGCTCTCTCTGCAGGCCTTTCATCCGGGGTTGAACAAGATGAAAGGGGAGAAAACGCCTGTTTGTCCCCTATTGAAGGGAACGCGTGTTTGCAATACTTTCGAGTTTTCTAAATTCCATCACCATCTCCTTCCACGAGTGATCTACGAAGTTAGCGAATGCGGCTCAGAGGGAATAAACGTGCCCTCGAGGCAGCGAGTAATAAAAAGAAAACAAGAGCAAGACAAGAGAGAAAGATAAAATCGAAAGAAGAATATAGAAAAGAACTGAAAGAAGGGGGAAAAGGTAGAAAGAAGAGAAGCAAGGGTCAGAAGTTTAGGCAAACCGATTGCGGGAAAGCTTTTAGATGTTCTGGGTCCAAACCCACGTGTTGTAGGTATTTACCGTGAGGAGCGGTTAGAATACTGAGTTACTCACTTTCTTTCCTCGCTGTCATTGATTTATTGAATCAAGCAGTTTCCGCACTTTCGAAGGAGATGGTTCTACTAAAGGACTCACGGTCGGAGCGATGTGGCAGCCCTGCTGCCCATATTATTTAACCACTTTAACCCTGAACTTTAACCTGAAGGGTACAGGGGAAATGTTTAATATTACTCAACTACAAACCAAAATTATTAACTTGAGTACTAGTTTTACTAGGTACATCCTCCTTGTTGTGGAATAGTCAACGGAACATCAATTACCACAAAATTACCATTTTAGTTTCTGGTGTATGTGGGCTGGCCTGAGAGTGTTGATGCTGTTGATGTGCTCACTTTCACCTGCCTCCAATTTATTGATGAGAATGTGATTTACCAATCTCCTCATCCCTTACTCCCGCATATCTAACATATACGTTAGGAGTTGGGAATTAACAATATTTAGATGATAGCATCGTGAAGAATATCCTTAGCGTATATTTGCTAAGGTTATGAGTGCCTGGCACCAGTGTGTATTTGCCTGAGCTACTTAAAGTCCCAAGACCTGCATTTGCTGGTGCAGCATGGTGTAGTTGAACAGCAGACCTGTTGAACTACGATGATGCTGCTGGCAAGTCTTCCGAGAATTGGGTGGATGATTATCTATTGCTTTGTCCTTTTTAGGACGTCCCTGTGAAGCAAAGGTTGGTCAGTATAGGAACGCCTTTTAGAGTTGACATAGCAGGGTGTGGAACTACTCGAACATGAGAAAAAAACTGAGCAGGAAACAAAACCGTATGAGACCATTCTAAGATCGAATCCGTCAAAAAAAGCTCTATGTCAGTGTGTATCTGTGTTTGCGAGTATTTATATATGGGTTTGAGTATAATAACTGCCGATGTACTTATCTCTTCCTTCTTCTTCCATATCCCTTCCTTGCTCATGGTCATAAATCGCCTTTGTGCAACCCGGGAACTCTTTGGTGTTCCACGAGAGGGTGGCAGAATGACTCTCTGGCGTTGTGATATAGTTAGTAGGCCCTTCCCGATTCTTGAATCCGTCGCTTTGGGAGATGAATCAGACGCATTCTGAGGGTCTCGGGCATTACCGTATTCAGCTCAATGGAAGGAGCAACTATACCATTCCATCTCCTCACAGCGTTTAAGGGCGAGGATCATGCCAATGGGTACACTTCTGAGATTTGCGGCAATTAGTAGCAGAGGAGGCAGAAGCTGTGCGTAATGGGGCAATTCCATATATGCTTATTTGCAGGAACATTTTCCCATGCCCGCGCTTTCTGCCATTCAATCTCTTCGCCTGGAGGCGAATGAAGGGGCTAATTGTGATATATGTTCTTGGTGTTTCTTCACTGTTCCTGTTTACTTTTATTGATTTACAAAGTGTTTTTGCAACAAACCTCAGAAATTTTGAATTTTCTGTTGGGAGGGGAATTGATACACCTTATAGGTACTGACGATTTTATAGACTATTTTTTGTTCGATTCAGAACTTTGATCTTATTTTAAAACATATTTCAAATTCTTCTGATTCAATTATCGAAGGAGGTTAATGGAACCGGTGATAGTGATAAATCTTTGTCATTTTTTTTAATCTTCGTCCAGCACACTTTTCCTATGCAATTAATCTCAAAAATTGATAAATTCAGAAATTAGATTTTGCGAAGGGTGATTGAAAGGGGTGGGGAGGTGGTTCTAGCTCATTCATTTAAGTTCTTCTCATACCTAATAGAATTCCCAGCCGATGGCTTGCGATTTAGAATTCCGTTTAAAAATAATCACAGGTGTTATCATGTTTCCAGTCCAGAGTTTCCAATGAGTTTCTCCGATATCTCTTGAATGAGCCAAAATTCAAAGATCGACAATGCTGTGTAGCAGACCCTAGATTCGGCCAGGTTGTACCTGAAACTATGCGACTTTACCGGAAATCTTCGTACTTACCGCGTATGTTTGTTGAGACAGCACACCATAGTTGAAAATTAAGCTTGTTCGACCTTATTGTTTGGATGCCAGACGATATCCCAGGTTGTGGGCAGATGTACGTTTAAATCGAGTAAGGTCCCTTTTTACACGAGCAACTCTTACATTCATTCCCTCAGTTCTCACTTCATTCTTAGCTCAGGGTCCTGTCCTGTTTAGATTCACTGTGGCCACAGTATCTAATATGCTACTCTGTTAGCTCATGGGCGAAACACACTCTGACCGCTATTCAGCCTTCCTTTATTCACCCAGAACTTCGTTATTCTTCTTCCCCAGTGTTTGTCGGTTAGGGGCTGGTATGATAATGTGTATTGTGCTGGACTAGCGTCCGTCTTCACAAATCCCCACCGACCGTAGGGTGTTGATGGGCTGAATGCCACCGCTGCCACTCGTTACCCTTAAATTTGTTATTCTGGTAAGGGAGAGTCACTCTAGACCCCTATCAACTCGTTATACCCACTAATACTATTTGATTGCGTCCCGTGAAAATAATGAAGTGACAAATTGATATTCAATGTAAAGTTTACTGGGCATTCTACGTTCCAAATTACGTTGACAGCAACTTAATATTGGTTTATTATCCAATAATAAACCATTGTAATCGCTCTTGAAAAAAAATTCTAAACCCCCCTGAAAATGTTGTTTAAGTACGTTTCAAAGGGTGTAGAATCCGAATCTGCAATAAAATTTTTCCGTCCGTCCTACGCCGTACGCACGATTTCTCCCAAACGGTTGAAGCAAAAAAGCTGAAATTTTCAGGAAAAATCCATGGAATTTCAGGCGATATGCATAGAGCACGTAAATCTGTTCACAACCAAAATACCTATTTGGGTCGATCAGTTGATCATATTTGTGTGCCTCCTGAAATTCAATAATCACTCTATCACCTGTGAAACACGCACGCTCCAAAGCTTAGTATAAATTCAAATCATGAACGCAAGCCAATTGAATAATAAACCCCAGTGAAAGAATTTGCAGCGTTTTATTACCTAGTAACCATCAGAGCCTATGCTTTGGGTAGAACCTGAAGCGCCACTACCGATTTCTAACAAATAATGAATTATAAATGAATATAAAAAAACCATTATCATTTTGCAACTATAATTTTTATTACATTATTTGGAAGAGTAAAACCATAAATTTTAAAGGGGGTAAATTTATTCTATTTTTCATTTTTTTGGTGGATTGCAAAGTTTAATTATTGACAATACTTAATATATCAAAAACGTGAAAATCCTGAGAATCACTGGAATATTTTCTCCTTTTATATTTAAGGTAGGCATTCATTACAAACCAAAGGGTTTCTCTTAATATGAAATATATACAGGAAACTATGACCTTGCTAGCATGTAGGTTTGACGGCAGCAGTCCAGTTAGCTGTTTAAATACTTTATTTTAGGTGTTAGGATTTTTATGGAAGCTTTGTAAATTTTTTTCATCTGTGCGTTTAAAATGGTTAGAAATTGAAACATATCTCATTTGTTTCAGGGATGTCGAAGGCAAATACCTAGTGCAGACATGGCTGAGTATCTCCCAGCGATCGCCTGTTTCGCTTTACTGCTGTCATGTTCAGGAACGCAAGGTACGTTTTGAGTTAATGAGCCCATCTAAAATACAACCGCAACCTTCGTATTACACGAGTCACATATCACGCCTTCACTAACAACTATGACGGGGAAATTGACCACGTTCTGATGGTGTACGAAGACGAAGGGTTGACCCACGAGAACCCGTTTGGGCTTGTCATCTCGTCACTTGAAGTCAGACCACGCTTGTAAAGTTGACGACAATCTGAAGGGTAGACGGATTTAATACATTTCAAAACAATTTGGCTGCCGGAAGAATAAAACACACACACACACACACACACACACACACACCGATCGTTTGATGTTATTTCTTGTGCATCATAAAGTGCTATTCATTTTTCATGTTTTTTGTTTCAATAAGATTATTTGATTCGTTGTAAATGAAGTCAATTTACGAGCAATTTGGATATGATTAACTTAGATTTCTGGAAAGTAACAATGATTTACAAATTGATATTTTTGAAAAAAATGTAATTGAGGAAGACAAGATTGGTTTGGAAAAGAAGGAATCTTTTGACTTGTTAATTTCTTGACTTGCATTTTTTTCACTAAAAACTGGTTTTTCAGATAACAAAATTGACATATCTCATTTGTTTCAATCAAGAAATACTTTCTGGCTTACAGATTCGTTACTAGGATCATTATCTTCGACATTTGTGATCGCTTTTCACCAGAAAGCTGTGATGTTAAACTTACTTGATATTTCAAAGTATTTTTGAGTTAATGAGTATTTAGTATTTTGAATCGTTTGATGTTATTTCTTGTACCATACAGTCCCATTATACGAGTCAACTCTTTTTTAACAACTATGATATACGGGGAAATTGATCATCGTTCTGATGGTGTAACCAAGATTTAAGTTTTGATTGTAAATGAAGAGAATGAATTACGAAAAACATTGGGGTATGTCCATCGTTGAATGCCAAAACGTCTTGTAAAAGATGAAAAGATTCTGAAAAGCGCCAAATTCAGCTGGTAGACGATTCAATATTGGACAGAGATGGGGTTCAGAAGAAGAAATCACAGACACTTTTTTTTTGAAAACAATTGAAAAAAAAAGAAAGAGACGGTGAGAACCAGAAGAGATATTTGAAAGAGACCTTGTTGTAGACACAGACGAAGAAATTCTTGACTTCGTCTTTTGTGGACAGCTTGTGTACAATTTATGTTCAAAATAATTCGCCAAAGTGGAATTGTGAGCACTGCAATGACACCACTACATGTGTTCCATGGGACACCTGATCATTTTGTATCCAAGGCTATTTTATAATTTTGTAAAGAAAGAAAAGCTAAATATTAGTGTGGATTCAAAAAAGTTCTATATACAAGACTGTAGTTTACCTATTTCTAAGTCATCTTCGAAGTCAAGTATTCATTTTGAAATGTGAAACATCAAATTTTGACTGGTTAGCGCACCAAATGGTAGCGCCTCAGACACACCTCAAGGCACCCATTCAAACTTACATTCCGGTAACTAGAAAAATCGACTTGTTTCTAGCTGAATGCCATATCTAGACCACTGTGCGGCTCAGTGTTGAGACTATGCCGGCACATTATAAACTGCAACAAATGGGGGCACAGTGTATCATTTCAAAGACGAGAATTAACAAGTGCGCTAAGCAACTGTGCTAAATCCCATAGGAATATGAATGTAAACAATTTAAGTCTGCGAGCCAACAGCGCGTTAGTCGAGTCGGTTGAAGGCTCTCGCACGAGGGACCTCAATGAAGAGGCGCTTTTGAGGAGGCTGTTGAGCATAAAGCCCTATAATAAGGAACGCAGAGGTGAAGCAAAGTTAATTGCTTGCTTGGTCCCCTTTCGCCTTTTGTCCCCGCTGTCACGATGAATAACGCTCTCAAGTTGACGTTTTTTGAACTTTTAACGTGACGCCGAGAACAATTTATTGCGAATAAAAGCTTGGTATGTACAAGGACTCACCTATTAGGGTTTAAAAGAATATAAAATAAAACTATCTTCAAACAGTTCCACAGCATCAAAGCTTCAGTTCTTGTTAAAACTTGATGTCTTCATTCGATAGCTAATAAACCGATTTTATGAAAAATGGAATTGTTATTTACTTTATTATTTTTAGCTTATTAATTCTTTCCAATGTCAGGATATGAAACAATTTTTTTTTCTCCAAACATCAACTTTTCCACTCGCAAAAATGTGAAATTTCACATTTCAAACCATTTTAAATTAGGTACTTTCATTTCGTGTTTGACAGTCGTATTTGTCAATCGAGTCTCGGCCAATCCTTGTAACTCGCTTGATTTTTTCAGCTACCATCTGCTTTTGATGAAGTTTAAGGATAATGTCCGGTTTATTGTTGACATTTTACGTCTTTACTTTGCTACATAAACTCGAAAATGTAACGCGGACAGCGTCACGAAAATATTTCTGATCATCATCGGATCATTATCTTATCATTATCATTATCATTATCTGTCAATAGACTGAGGATACCACCTAATTTAGATTGGAAGTGTACTACATAATTCTTATTATATTGTAATACACGTTCATTTTTCTTCTTTTTTCCACTTACTCGTACTTATATGGCTGTAATTTAGTTATGTATGTACCTGTGTTATACCGTGTATCAACTGTGCCTTGATTGGTTGTGCTCTTCTTCATACTTTGGTTTTTTTCATTCTTTCTTCTTTTCTAAAGATTATTGCTCTCGTTGCAGCTCGTTACCCCTAGCACGGGCATCGCCCATTAGGGGAACTGTTTTTCGCTCCATTATTTTATGAAGAGTTTTGTAATTTATCTTTGTGAAAATGAATAAAAGAAAATAAGTAAAATAAAATAAATAAATATAATTAAGCTGCTGCCGCCAGTTCAAATCCCAGAATTTTGTTGAGCTCCTGACGGATAAAATTTGACTTATTCGGCGAAATTATGACGTCAACAGTCTTAATTCTCCTATAGCTTGCAATAATTTATGTAATATCCAAATATTGAGAGTATATTCCACTAAGGAATGTCATTACATTAAACAATCGTAAAAGTTGGTGTTCACGGTGGTATATTTATGACGGAGTAATCCTATCTTCTTTGGAACATCTGAAAGTCAATTGCGAGTAATCAATAGGGGACACAGATCAGCTGAAAGTTCTTTAAGGATAACTGATTTTCAAATCAATCGATTGTGCTGAAATATGAATGGAGCTCTTTTTCGGCGTCTAGAATACAATCACGAAACGAAGAGTTTAAATAACGTTCACTAGAGTGCGTAGAATAAACATAGCCAGACGAGTGACATAAGTGCGCAGGAGGGCTACCTTGTACGAAAACAATAAACCCACGTTTGTACTAATTTGCAACTTTTTTTTATATTTTTAGAATCAATAAATATATCGTACGTGAGATGTGATCACGTTCATATTACAACAACATTTCTATTTCAGGCTATAGATACATTCTATATGTTCACGATAAATATAACATGAAGCTGATCCGGCACATACATGGCGTACGTTCTTACTGACAAACATCACCGTTATTGTCAACAATATATATTGGAAGCAAAGGTTCAAAGGTACCTACGATATTTGAGTTCCTTTTCGAGACGTATTTCCCTGTACTCTGGCCTTATTATAAAAGGTCGTGGTCTGAATCCCGTACCATCTCCGCTACGCTCTTTTCCGTTTTTCCGATTCCTTCTCTCCGCTACTCCTTGTACACTTTCTTTCCCTGTAGAATCAAATCTTCCTATCTGATGCAGGGAAGGGACTTTAGTATCAGGGTCGAGTTGTTGTCGCTAACAGGGAATTGAACCCGCTCGCCCGATTTGGCGCAATAGAATTATTCACTCTCTTATTCACTACCTCGACATTCAGCGTACTTGGCTATCTTCTTTATTGATGAGTACACATTAGAAAAATAACGAGGATCTAATTCATCCTCACAGATAGAAATAGATGATTTGTGTATTATGTTACCTAACTTAGGCACACATTTTATAGTACCGGATAGGTACATTTTATGTTTGCCTACATGTTAGGTCATATATGTTAGCAGAAACCTTATATCGAATTACCCCTACTCCCTGGTATCTGAAGAGAAACATAATCTCTGATTATATCAGAAGTGGGATTCGTACGTGCCCGCGCAGTGGACAATTAGCTCCGAGGGACAATCACTCCCCAAAACATCACTTCAAATGTTACAACAAAAAGTTGGCAGTACCTATATTTTATTTTTGCATAGTCCCTAAGGAGCCCAGTCACTGCTAGGAAAGTATGTAACTTATTCTGACTAAAATTTTCATACCTTTTACTAAGTTCTCGATGTAATCTCGTGACCTTCAAAATTCTTACGATATTTATAATCTTATTTTTCTTATTGTCAATGGGGCTTGACAAGGTCAGGGGTGGCCGTGTTAGCAGAAACCTCGTGTTTTGGATACGTTGACCCTCGCCAGGTATCAATAGACGCCCATGCTTGAAACCTCAAGGAATGTGACCGGTTGTAGGGAAACAAAGTAGGTAGGCAGTCTCGCATGAGAAGCTTAAGTCGCATGACGTCCAACCCTCTCTTTTACAATAAAATCCTTTATTTGCTATTCGAACCCATAAACGTGTTTTATATCGAATTACCCCTACTCCCTGGTATCTGAAGAGAAACATAATCTCTGATTATATATACAAAACTCATCTATTTTTCATGAGATATTATAATGTGAAATAGCAAAGATATAATAACTATGATTATCATACAGTATTGATGAAGTAAGTATCAATTATATAAGTCGTTTATGGAGATAGAAGATCGGGTTATTGATTAGAGGAAATCCATGTAAAGAACAAGAGAAAGTAGAGGCATTATGAAAGAAATCAGTGGGTTTTTCAAAAGTCATTTTTGTGAGGTTTTATTGGGGGATAAAAGTGTATTAAACTTTAAAGATTTGGCCATCACGGATTTGGAGGGGGCGGGTGAATAGGAGAAGAAATCCAACTCATGGTGAGAGCAGCAGACGAACATTGGCGGTCCCAGGAATCCTGTACAGAGCTCGATTTCGCTGATCGTTGGTCGACGAAAAAGGAAATCCGAAGGGATTGGAAGAATGAACACAGATCTGAGGAACTCTGTATGAGACCTTGGTTTGATGGGCTGCTGTGTCAGTATGATTATTTAGCAAGCGACAAACGTCAACACTTTTTAAGACACCCACATCTCACATTTTTGCTGAAGTCACGTACATTCCACATTCTCTGCATTGATCCCAAGTTTTAAGGCGGCCTGAGGGAAGTAATCTTTTCAAGATACCCTCGAGTGCAACCCGAAGAACTTCGTGAAAAAGTTACCAAACTAATGAGGAGGAATACAATTTGGGAAAACCTAGAGAATTGTACAACGTGACAATTGCTGACACATTCTCTCTCTTGTCATCCTGATCAGCCATCCCTATAGGCCCGACTTTCTCTCTAATGTCGGAGCTGCAGATTTTCGTTCCCTCAACAGAGCAGCGTCTGCCAGAATATACTAATGAACAATAGAGTTTGATGATCGAGAGAAAGAAACTTCCTGGCACTTGGGTGGGTCTCAAGAATAAATTATTCTCGTCGCCCTACCTCTCCAAATGCACGATAGTCCAGATGAACTTCACCATCAACATTCTTGATTAAAACCAAACCAAATGTTTATTATTTTTTATATACAACTTTTAACAAATCACTACTTTTCTCGTTCAAGTCGTCAAAATGAAAATTTCAAAAATTGAAATTTAGAACGTTAAAATAAGAAAAAAAAAGAAAAAGATTTTGAATGTCAGATGAGCTCGGAGTGGTCTCAGATCCATCTCAATCGATTCGCCGTCCAAATTTACCAGGAAATTACATGCCGCTTGACTATGTCAGTAAGAAACCTCGAAAAGACAAGTTTTTCTTCAGGCTGTTAGGACGAACTAGATCCCAAATGAATTCATGTGGGAAAGAAACGATTCTTACAGCAATTCCGAAGTCTTCTGGTCTTTTACTCAACATTAAAATGAGATTTTGTAAGTCAGATGAGATCGGACTGGTCTGGGACCCATCGCAATCGATTAAGCGTTCAAACTTACTTGGAAATGACATCCCAACATTTTCCTCCGAGAAGCCAGTAACGGAGATTTCAAGTAAACGGTTCAAACCAACGATAGAAGACATCCCGAATTTTCAAAACTCATTAGGTGAATATCTTAATATCTTTTCACTGACTTTATCAGGTTTTGACAATAAGTCGCAGGGTTTGAATGAACATTTTTGTACGAGGCCTCAGATTGGAATCACAAGTACTTGTGAAACTCCTGTTTAAGAGAAAATGTTTTTCAGATGAAAACCGAATGAATTTTCTTTGTCTTTATTAGGTTTAACATTCATTTGGTTGATTCAAACGAATATTTTTGTACAACCTACCAAACTGAAATTCCAAGTGTTTGTAAAACGGTGTTGAAACGTTAAGAAAAATGGATTTTTATTGAAAAATTGTGGATTTTCCCTCCACATGTTGCCAGCTGACATATTCGCGCTTGATTATGTGAAAGGGTCCAAACATTTTCTTAAGAGTAGAAAATCTAAAAAAAAAAAAATTTAAATTTCAAATACGTTTAAAATTGTCTGACAGTTGCCCATTTTCCGAATCAAATGTTTCTTAATTGTCGAAATCTGGGTTTTATTACAAACTATTGGTTGGATCCCCAATAGTAACCCCTTACTTCAACACAGTAAATGGTTTTAAAAAAGTTTACTTTACAAAAGCGGTTATTCCGAAACATTATTATGAACCTTCCGACGTTGATGATAATTTAATCTATTTTTCCATAAATAGTCTACGAAGTACATATTCAAGAAACCCTCGTGATGTTTTAGACTGTAAAGTGTGTATGATAGATCTAATCAATTGTATTTTACCATGGGCTCATAACTGGTATGAAATCTTCAATTAATTTCAGTCATTGTCCAGTTAGTAGAATCATAGGGATTTGTAAAGTATATATATATCTAAAAATTACAAGAACGTGAACAAAGTCATCGTCAAACGTTAGTGAAAACCAGGGAAAAAAAATGTTTTTGTCAAGTTTTGACCAGCTTTCAGCCCATAGCACCCGACGAATATAAATATATTGGACTGGCTAGATGATAAGATTAAGTAGAGTCCAAATGAAGTTCACTTGCGAGATAATGGATTTTCACGTCGACTTTATGACATTTTATGAGCGAAAACAAATTTGGAATCCACACACCTTGAAACAAAAAATGGAAAAGTTAAATCCTGTAGTTATAATTGTACGCAGGTTAAAAATAATTATGCTGTGTGAAATAATTTGCAGCCTTTTTTAGTAGGCCAGTTCTTTAATTTCACCATTTAAGGTCAACAGAACGTTAATTCAAAGAATTCAGTCCCAACAAGACCCCTTTGTTATGTATCCACGTTTGTTCAACATTTATCCAGTAGGTAGGTAGTTTGGGGGAACAACCCCGGATGGCATACAGCGAACGGGCAGATTAATTTCGTTCAATTTTTGAATTCTATGCATTTTCAACGTGAACCGTCTCATTTCCAAGGGTGAATTCCTGTGTCATCAATTAAAGGACCCCAATATTTCCATGAAGATATCAATGAAATTTGTCTTTGACAGTGTGAGTTTCAATCCCACCCACCACCGTCCAACCTAGACAGAACTTGCAGCACCAGTACCTAATTGATACTGGACGGCGCTGTGAGTATACAGTACCCGCAAGACCGCTCGGTCTTGAGGGTGGGGTCGGCCTTGCCCCTTGTTCACCCCAATCACCCAACAGGAGTACGTGGGTGGTAAGGGTCCATTGGCACGGAAAGTAATGTTTTCAGATTCAGGAGACAAACATTCTTCCCAAATATCAAAATTTCCACTCTCAATTGGCATTTCATACGATTATGAATACAATTCGGCATGTGCAAGTGTGAACGTTTCCGTTGATCCTTGTAACAAACTTTATTTTTACGGCTTCCATATTATGATTTCGACGTAGTTTTCAGGAAATATGCGTGTTGGCATTGCTTTGCTCACAATCAAAATATTCAGAGAAATGGAATCTTTGTGATCATATGAAAAAGTTCTATGTGAGCCTAAACCAGTTAATGCAATTTCAACGGAATTCGTAGATTTCAACGCCGTGTCCATATAGGGATGGTTTTGTCCTGGATGCCGATAAATTCTAGATTAAAGTGTGTGAATAGAGGTAATATAGATGTAGCATCAGTGATGTTGATGTTAGCAATGAAGTAAAAGCAAATCTGGTAAATTTAATAAAACAGAAAAACAGTATATTCGATCTGGAAATATCTTGATCGGCGATTCAAAACGAACTACCAGGTGTATTCAAGGAGGAGCATATTGAGTCGAGACAATATACGGTCTAGGTCACCTGGTCTAGAAGATTCAGCTCTCTGCATACGTGATCAGTAGATAGGACTAATCTACAGAATATTTGTAATTGACATAATAAAATATATTATGGCTACGAAGCTTCTTCCAGCTATGTACCTACTGGAAAATGCATTATTCTAGGATCGAAAAGGTTGAGCTAAATTATACGGAACTCGATTTGAAGATTAGGCCATATGTTGAAACCATGACTTGGAAAAGCTAATATTTCAATATGCTTCATGTTCGATTACAAAGGTTCATCAAAGCAAAATAAGCAAGCAAAACTAAACTTCCTATATCCCGTTCGGTATGGTTGAGTTCTGCAATTTTAACTGCAAGCTGAATATGCATTGAGAAAGTTCCCGGTTCTATGATTATGGAGATTCAAGAGTATTATACTCTTTCATTATTTGACCTACAGTAGTCAATTGACCTCAAGTGATGTAGGACCTGATGACCATACTGTGCCCATAAAAAATGCTGAGATTCGTGGTGATTCACCCAAAACTTTTCGGTGTGGCCGATAAATCTTTACTATCTCACAACGGTGAGAATCATCTTACACACACAAAAAGCCGCTAATTAGCAAGATAGTTATGGTTTATTATTCGGTTAGCCAACCGAAATGGAATATTCCGTAATGAATGCGTTACTCCTCAATAATTATGTGTTGTTTCCGTACCTCAGCGCCCTCGTGCTGCCTCACGAGAGGATTCGGAAAATAATGTTTTATGTCCCTCTCACCGCCATAAATATCCAGTTAACGAGATCAGGTGGCGAGGGCGGTCGTGGCTCCTAATTTAAAGGACGGCGGAATAATCCGTAGTTCGGTTTCCCGCCGCTCATCAATTTTTCCTTCCTCTCCGGGTGAAAGTAAATCATTATAAATATCCGCGGAGGCCGGAGGGGGGAGCGGAGGGCAGGGAGAGATGGATTTACCGAATTCAGTCAAGGCTGTCCACACCCTGGAAGCGGTTTTTAATTACTCCGCTTTCCCCAACAAACTGCGGGGAAATCGCTCTCGAAATTTCCCGTACACCGGTGCGGTTTTTTTTTTTTTTTCAATTAAATAACAGTGGATTGCATTAAAATGAGGGGGAGACGGAAATGAATCAAGGCAAAGACAAGGCAACCCATTTTTGGACATATAAAGCCTAAGCTTCGCTTTGTATCTGTAAACCTTTACTGGTTTAATTTTTTTAAATCCTCCAAATTAAATTTTAAAGCTATGCATCATGTATGAGCAAGTTTTAGCAAGGAACATGTTGTAGCCGGAGACTAACTACCCAAAACCGTTACGAGAGATTGGAACACGGGATTGTCACATTTTACCTTTCCCTGTCCATTTTTACTTTATAGAATGGCAAGCAATGTCCATTTTTGATTTAACAATAGAGCCCATTTTAGTGGAAAATTGTTACTTTTCTAGTCTGGTACGTCTGGTTTTACTTTTTAGAATGGTAGGTATTGTCAATTTTTACTTTTCAAACGGTGTGGAAAGTAATTTGAATTTTTACGTACCCAGCAGAGTTATTTTTTGGTCAAAGGTAGGGAAGCGGCCTGATATCTACTTCATCTCGGAATGTCAGAAACCAGCAGACACGTTGTCCATAACCCTACAACCTGGCCTCACGAACGTCAAAAAGTATTGATAACTGAAAAACACTTCGGTTACAAACGTGTTGGAAGAGAGGAAATCGGTATGAGAGATTTCCTCATAAAGCTTTCGTAGCACAGACGTTTCTCTTAGAAAATGATTATTTATTTATTTACGGGCAAGCCCAATACATAATAAAGAACACATCAGTCGTACATGTACATGTCTGTACACAGTCAAACATATATGATAAATCAATGTGATGAACAGAAAAAATAATTTGAAAAAATATATAAATGAATTTACTTAATTAAAACTAACACACACTGAAATGAAAGGAATCATGAAAATTAAAAGAGAGCAATACCATTTGCTCAATGAAATACCAAGTATTGAATTAAGTTGCTCTTTTATGTCCAACATCTCGTGAAACTGCCTCTGACAAATTTTAAATAAAAACTCTCTTGTCGTGAAAAGTGGTTCTTACTGTGAAATAATTCCTGAATTGTATAGTTATTTGTAAATTTATAGGTATGTATATCCAAACATGAAAATTCAGAAAGATAATTGAAACGAAATGTTCAAGTTATATTATCAAGCTTGTCTTCGGTGTATATTATGTTTCCAAAACAATAGCACTTCTGTAAACAGTTCCTTCACAATACTGTTTCAACAATACTGTAGACTGTTTCAACTAACCAACATGATAGACTAAGGAATAAACATGATTATGATACAAGCTGCAGTTGCTGGGCACCAGCTTGATTAATTTAATTGCAGTTCTCTATGTAATCTTCATTAGCAAACATTTGAGATAACACGTTTATCTTTTCTGGACTGTTTGAGCAAGTTTTATCTGATCGAAATAGGGTTTGATTTGTTTGAAAAAAAAATTGTAGTTTGATTGAAAGGTGTTTTATTTGATTGTCACATGGTTTCATTTGGTATTTAAGAGATTTCGATTGTTTGGAGCAACATTTAACTTAGTCATTTCGAAGTTTCATTTGATTGAAAAATGGTTTCATTTTACTGAAAAATGCTACATCATCGTGTATCATTCGATTTGCAGAATCCCATAAGGTGTGGCTTGCAGTTTCTCACGAAACATATCTATAACGTATGAGTTATGTACTTCGAGATTGGGTAACGACAATGGTGTGTCACACAACTAACACATATTAGAATGGAACAGTTCATAATCTAAAAAAAAATCAAGTTGAACTCTTTACAAACAGCAAATGTTTGATTGCAAATCACACACAGTGCTTTACCTTTCCATTCTATGAAAAAATTTGCAATTTCCCATTTAAACTGAAAAACTCTGCACTCACTAGCAACTTTACGTTTTTGTGACATTATGCCAAAGTCTTAACAACTATGAAACTCGACCAAACAATTATGGATATCACGCGCGCACTACACAAACAAACGCACAAAACTTGTAACCACTTCTCCAACCGTATCGGTTTGTTTACTCGACTCAACTGACTCACGCCGCGCCGACGCTCTCCAATTCAATTTTAAATATAATATTTCAGCTTGTTGCTAAAAGATGGCGTTACTATCTCTATTGATTGTTTGGGCACGCACTGCCATTGGGAACTACTTATACATGTACTGTACGCATTTAAAAACTTAGTTAGAGGAATGGTGTGAAGTCTAAAAACGCCAAAACATATTGTTTTTTGTGTTTGTGTGTTGTACATTGCGATCCCGGGCCGCTGGATGCGGCCCACGGCATGTATTTTTGACATGACTGGTTTAGATGGTAAAAAAGGTTCATAGATCACAGTTCTGTTTCAATTTAGAAAACTTGTCTATAATTGATTTTTTAACTTTCAATGAAGAACCAAAATAATATGAAACAAAATGTGGTTACAAGGTTCCTCTGATGGGTGACATCATACAGCTAGGCCCGTTCTGTCTCCGGCCTTCTCAAGAAAGTCGCCTTGCCTGAAGGGAGAAGGAAAGTCGGATTTTGTTTGGACAGCACTCGAATACGACGGGGAAAAAGGTTCTTCGCGTTTTTGGAGGGAAGACCTTCCAGGCTTCCCCTATTAACGGATCGATCCGAAGGGGGAGGTTGATTAGAAATAGAAGCTCAGGGAAAAGGAAAAACGAGGGGTGGAAAAGACGGGGGAGAAGAAAAAGGTCCCGGGCTTGTTGTTGCTTTAGACTTGTGGAGTGGGGTTCGGCGGCCCAGGGGTTCGGGAGAGGTACTGGAGGGAGTTAGAAGAGGACACTTCTACTGGGGGTGATGGATGTATCCAATTACACCACTTCATTACCCACCGATACAGCTCTCGTGGCTACAAATTGACAACCCCTAACCATCACCGTCACTTCTCTGAGTTTTTCCCCTACGTTAGTCTCTTCTTCTCTCTGCGCCAGATAGCAACACGTAGTCTCTTCTTGGGAAGATTTATGAGCGCCGTGTAGTTGAATTCGCCGGTTAGGCATCCGGAGGGAGGCGGCTTTGTTGGGAGTGCGATACTCGTTCATCTTTCCATTTCGATTCTCCCAAAGGTGGCAATTGATTTAATGGATTGATTCCTGGGCGTACCAGCCTTCCAACAAGTACAAATACAGTATGTACAACATATCACTTCACAACACCTTTTGATTGCAGCAAAGACTTTTGTTTAACCTCATTAATGAATTAATTTATTGACATTACTTTTCAATCTAAAACTATAATTTAGAGAGCAATCTGACTGAAATAGAATTCTGCATAATACCCTTCAGTTGATGGCCCTTTTGAAAAGGCTGAATCATTACACAAAGTTTATTATTTTATTTTAGATCCACTTAAATCACTCATCCATGTAAATGTCCACAGTACAAGATTGTACTAAACATCATCAATCGTACTAATCGTCGTGCACCTGTATGCTTTGTAATTGCATTCTGATGTCATAATAAGAGCTCGATTTATATTTCAGCCCGGTAGATCAATAACGAAAGAAATGGGCCATAAGGGTCCTTCAGCTGATGATGTGTCTCCTCACCTTGTGATTGGCTTTTAGATGTCTTGAAGACCGTAGGATGACCATATCATAAATATGACTTCGTGAATAGCGACCTTTGCTATCTATAGGCGAAACTTGATATCAAAATACGTACAATGATGCTACATAGTGAATATCAGATATCCACGAAAAGAACAACCGAAATAAACATGATAGGATAAAACAACCACCTAATAAAAACGCAAATACAAAACATAAGTTCTGAAAACTTGATTTCAAAAGGAACTTTTTAAAACACTACGACAAGGCAATTTTATAGGCTGATTCTGTAATATGACTTATAACTCAGATTTACATTCGTGTTGACTCACATTCTCATTTCTAGTTCTTTATTGTTGTCATTTTCTATCAATAACAAACATGAAAACTTTAGTATTGGCACGAAAAATTTTGATAATTTAATTTTTTTAATAATTCTTAGAACTTTGAACTTGGACATCGACAGGAGGGGTGGAGGAAATTGCAAATGTTTTATAATTACTTGTGGAATAGGTAGGAACGGTGGTTTAGGGGTGGAAAGTATACCCAGTGTGTTAACCAAGAGGGAAGTAGTATATGATTATCCTCATAAATCCAGTAAGCCAATTTTAAGTACAATATTATGATTTAATTGTCGCAAGATTGTTGTATTAGCTATTAATCCAATAAATTAGAACAGAAGCATATTTACATTACTATTATTTTCTTCGAAAAATCTATGAAGTAACATACCAAAATAAAGGGGCTCGTCATACTAATTAATGCTATTTATCCACCGTCAGAATACAGAGAGTCTGAGTTAATCGTGAGTTAACCTAGTCACATCACAGCTGTTTTGGAGTGATAACTCCCAACATTAGATTAATCTATTTCGGCCAGTAGAAAAAGAAACAGGACTGGGGTCGACATGGGATTGGGACTTGGAGGGGAAGGTTGGAAAAAATAGCGAAAGTTTTAGAAATTATTGGGAAATAGGGGTGGTAAAAATGTGCGAAACGTCGTAATAAAAGAAAAAGCATGGTTTAACTCATTAACCACATTTATCTCCCTTCAGAAC
This sequence comes from Creontiades dilutus, assembly GCA_031894815.1. Taxonomy (NCBI): domain Eukaryota; kingdom Metazoa; phylum Arthropoda; class Insecta; order Hemiptera; family Miridae; genus Creontiades; species Creontiades dilutus. The sequence goes on along the minus strand of JAVIWC010001263.1, from coordinate 24,512 downwards.
ACAGAGATTCTAAATTAATCCTGAGTTAACGTATTCGTAACTCTCGATATTGTATTTAGTCCTTTTTTGGTGGAACGGTAATTTAACTAATATTTGTTAGTACTGAAGTGGTCAGTTACCAATACTGTTATTGAAATCTATAAAGCCAATACGACCTGTTAACTGGTGCTAGTTTTGTAGACGAGAGAAGAAATATATTGAGGTTGGATAGCTTCAAAGTTTTAGTTACGAGAAGAAGCAATTACAGCAATTTTTATAAAGCTTATCACACTGAAAGACAGCAGGTACTTACGTGATAAAGTAACCGACGTGAAGTGCTGAGGAAACGGAGGGAGAAATGAGATAAAACATTAAAAAAAATAAACAAAACTGAGGTCGACTTTGGACTTGGACGGGAGGGGTGGAGAAAATCGCTAAAGTTTTGTAATTAATTGTTGTGAAAAGGGTGGGAAATAGGGGTGGTTTAGGAATGGAAAGCGTGCTGTCCACGGTGTTTACCAAAAAAAGCGGTAATATATGACTAATGTAATACATTGTGTACAATTGTATAATTTAATTGTTGAACGAATATTGGATTAACCATTCATTCTAAAAAAAGCACGAGCGTATTTACGCTTACTATTATTTTTTTCGAAAAATTTAAGGAACAGCGTAATAAAAGAAAGGGCGTTGCTTAACTCATTATCCCCATTTATCTTCCGTTAGAATACACAGAGTCTGAGTTTATCCTGAGTTACTATACTAATAACTCCCAACATTGGATTAACTCTATTTTGGTCCTTCTTGGTAGAACGGTAGTTTGTAGTATTTTTGTTACCACTGAAGTGGTCAGGGCTACTGGTATCTGTAAAGCCAATACGACATGGGAACTAGTGCTAGTGCTGTAGACGAGAGAAGAAATATATTGAGGTTGAATAGCTTCAAAGTTTTAGTTACGAGACGAAGCATCGACAGTAATTTTGATAAGGCTTATCACACTGAAAGACAGCAGGTACGTGATAAAGTAGCCGACGTGAAGTGCTACGGAAACGGAGAGAGAAAGGAGATAAACCAAAAAAAAAAGAAACAGAACTGGGGTCGACTTGGGACTTGGACGGGAGGGGTGGAGAAAATTGCTAAAGTTTTATAATTAATTGTCGTGAAAAGGGTGGGAAATAGGGGTGGTTTAGGGGTGGAAAGCGTGCGGTCCGCGGTGTTAACCAAGAGGGCGGGGAGAAGCAGGAAGGTGGTGCCATTACGTTCAGAGGCGGCGAAGGGGCGCGGGCCGAAGGCACTGGATTAACAGCTGTTTCTTTCCCCTTTTCTCTCGTTTTCCCTTCAACCCGGCCGTAACAAAGTTAGAGATGTTACAAGTTGTCACAAGAAAAGAAGAAAAAAAAAGGAAGATATTTCCAGGACGAGGAGGGTAGAGAGTAAAACCTCCAGGAAAAGGTTGAGGAAAACTGTTTGTCCCCAGGTGGGGGCGAGTCCGGGATCGTCTCCTAAACCTTCTCTTTTCTCCGGCCCGTTTTCTCCTTCCTGTTCAACGGGAGAGAAACCTAATCTTGATTCACAGCTCTAATCTCGAACCCTCAAGACGCAGCACTCGTAAATAAAATCATAAAGATAGCGGCTGTTTTCCCTTTACGACCCGTTGTGAGGGGTGTTCAATATTTGAAAAGTGCCTTTCTTCAACGCCTCGCTAGAATTTTCCCACATGAGGCAGACTCCACTGCAAAACTTCCATTTGCACGACATAAAATTCCAAACGAATCTTGGCTTTGAAATAGTGTTGGCACTACCTCTGACAGGACAAAGGCACGTTCTTTCTTGTCGAATGTGTTCCAGTGTCTTGTAATGAAACAAGTTATTTGTGATTTAGTGGAACATGAACAACTGCTTTCTAGATTTTTCTCCGATCTAACCCTAAAAATTACTGTCCTAATGGAAAGAGCTTGCAAAACGACTGTATTAACCCCGGAAAAGGCATAAAATTGACTCAACAGTTTGTTGTTAATACGCGGAACTCTCTGACACAGTATTATTATTTTCCAACAAAAACGCTGCAAATTCTTTCACTGGGGTTTGTTATTCAATTGGCTTGCGTTCATGATTAAAATTTCTACTAAGCTTTGGAGTGTGTGTGTTTCACAGGTGATAGAGCGATTATTGAATTTCAGGAGATATGCATAGAGCACGTAAATCTGTTCTCAACCAAAATACCTATTTGGATTGTTCAGTTGATCATATTTGTGTGCCTTCTGAAATTCAATAATCACTCTATCACCAGTGAAACTCGCACACTCCAAAGCTTAGTAAAAATTCAAATCTTGAACGCAAGCCAATTGAATAATAAACCCCAGTGAAAGAATTCGCAGCGTTTTTTTTATGGTTATCAGAATGCATCAACCCGTGTATCGGCTACAAAGCCATTTAGGAGTTCACTCCAGTCTCCACATTACTACATCACTACATCACTAGGTTACTGCGATGAAAACACAAACAATAATAAACCAAAAAAACGCAAATGTTGGCACCATAAATCGGGCCGTATGTCGGGAATGGCTGGGGAAGGGCTCATTCGATTCCTCATGGAAATTTCTTCAAATAGAGTCTAAATTTAGGCCGCTTCGATTTTTTTTTTTTTTTGAGGTTTCTAGGGATTTCACAAAACTTCGACAACCCTTAAAGGGCACTTTAATTGAGTGTGTGTTCTGGCTAAAGAAGTGGGGCGTTGTCGGACCAATATTGATTTTTCCTGAAAATTTCAGATATTTTGCTCCAGCCGTTTGGGACAAATCGTGCGTACGGATTTTTATTGCAGATTCGGATCCCTTTGAAACGTAAACCATGAAATTTTCAGGGGGTGGTTAGAATTTTTTTTTTTTTTCAAGAGCGATTACAATGGTCTATTATTGAATGATGAATCGAAGGTTTATTCATGGTCGAGAATATCACTCGTGTTCACTACTCACACACTTTGCTTTTTTTTCTACGACAGCTGTATAGTGTGGAAACGGGCTGTCACTCGCGACGAACTTGTGAAAACCTTTTTCAGCAAAAACGGAGTAAAATATAACTTTGTCTAATAATGAGTTACACAGTCAAATAAATTTCAACGGTTATAGGTCATCATCAGTGACATAAACTGAAGGCACGTCACAACTAGCATATCTTACATGAGCCTAGGTGAAAGGAGAATTGAATCACATTGGCTCAGGGAAGTGAAAGGGAAGGGAAGGACCAACCAATGCCACTTAAGGCTTACAAAGCGAAATTCTCAGAGACAGTAACATTATGGAGAGGGGGAGCTAAACTTATTGCAAGAACGAACCCATAAATGGTAAAATATTTTGAGGAATAACTTCATTTTAACATTTCCCTGACCTATCACTCTTAACAATGCTCTTTTTGGTTTATCATTCAATAATAAACCATTGTAATCGCTCTTGAAAAAAAAATTCTAACCCCCCCTGAAAATTTCATGGTTTACGTATCGAAGGGTGTAGAATCCGAACCTGCAATAAAAATTTTTCCGTCCTTCCGCCGTACGCCGTACGCACGATTTCTCCCAAACGGCTGGAGCAAAGGATCTGAAATTTTCAGGAAAAATCCATCTTGGTCCGTCGACGCCCCAATTCTGGAACCAGCTCTGTCACTCAATTTAAAGTGCCCTTTAAGGGCAGTCAAAGTTTTGTAAAATCCATAAAAACCTCAAAACAAGTCAATGCGGCCTAAATTTGTACTCTTTTTGAAGAACATACCATGAGGAATCGAATGAGACCCTCCCCAGGTCCGTAGTTCAAACCATTCCCGATGTATGGCCCGATTTATGGTGCCAGCATTTGCATGCACATTCACAACATCACTAGGTTACTGCGATCAGAACAAACACAAGAGTTTTTTTTTGTTTTGATCGCAGTAACCTAGTGATGTATTGAATGTGGATACCGGAGTGAACTCCTAAAAGGGTTTATAGCCGATACACGGGTTGAAGCATTCTGATATGCATGCTCCGTCTTAGGAAATTAAAAATTATCAAATAGAATATTTTTCCAGCGTAATCGCTCTTGAATTCTTTCACTGGGGCTTATTATTCAATGAATCATGATTTGAATTTCCACTAAGCTTTGGAGTTTGCGTGTTTCACAGGTGATAGAGCGATTATTGAATTTCAGGAGGGACACAAATATGATCAACTGATCAATCCAAATAGGTATTTTGGTTGAGAACCAATTTAAGTGCTCTATGCATATCTCCTGAAATTCGATAATCGCTCTATCACCTGTGAAACACGCACACTCCAAAGCTTAGTAGAAATTCAAATCATGAATCATTGAATAATAATCACCTGTGAAAGAATTTGCAGCGTTTTTGCGTGGAACAAGTTTCTACGGGACACAATTTCCAGCAGAGCCCAACAAGTGCTACAACAGTCGCTGGTAAACGTTGAGGCCCAAAGTTAAATGTAGGATGGTCTCTAAGAGTCACTTTCCCCCAAACATTTAAACCCGTTTAGCAGGAAGAGATTGGAATGAAAGCGGTATTTGTCTTTTGCCAGAGTGCTTTCGAACTTAAGCTCCTGTCGAGGCGGTTGGAGTTTAAACGGCAAAAGTCCCATAAATGGTTTTGGTAATCTTCGTTATTTGTGATTTCAAAATGTTGAATTTGTTGACGTAATCATAAATGTAAAAGTTAGTTTTGCTTGCTCCGTTGCGTAAGCTTTTTTTGCTTATATCGCATATCGGGCACAATGCTCCCGTTACTTTGGTAGATTCAGGAGCAAAAAGTCGGCTTTAGGGGAGAACATGTCGGAGAAAAAAGGAGAACAGGAACCTCGTCAGATTTCAAAATAACTTTGCCCATCCCTTGTTATTTTATGTAAATCGGTTTAAATTGACGGCTGATCCGGTCAGGCGTTTTGTTTCCAGGGGCGCTGAAGGGGATCTCGGGGGCGCCCAGGGGATAATCCCGAGCTCCGCCGTTCGTGATGTGAATAGATGAGGGGGAAAACGCAACCCCTTGTCCTGCGTTACGAGTTATCCTCCCTCCTCTCTCGCCGCACGTAAGGGGCGTCTTCTCCCTTTCTCTACGCCGCTCTCCCCGAACGTCACCTCCTCGCCACACGTGAAGAAGTGACGAGGACGAGGGGAACCTCCGCTTCGAATAAGTCAGGAAGTCGAAGGGGAGTTTGCAGGCAGCCCACGCAGCGATTGAGGCATCTGCAGTCCTCGTCAGGCCTTCGGCCGTCTTGGATTGAAAGCTCCGCGAGGATTCGACTTTCACTCGTCAATAGTTCGCGAACAATCCCAAAGGAATGAGTCTCTAACCCAAACTTCGTTGTTTCCTGATTAGCAAATCACCAAAGAAAACGCTGCCAATCCTAAAATAACGAGTTTAAAAGTAACGGTATCCATGATTGCACGTATATTGTAATTGAACACGAAAAATTAAAACCCCCCTCAGTGTTACATTACAAAGATTACATTTGGGGTCTAGTTAGGACTGAATTATGGGCATCAATCTTAGTCAATCCTGGAAGGATGAAATGGAAGGGCAGACATTTCAAGAATCCGAATATTGAAAACATTAGAAATAACACTACTGTCGGTATGTTCGTTATTGGAAGAAGTGCCTTCAGAGAATCGAATGGCCACTCGGACCTCATAACTTTCATCCATTAGCTCACCCTAAACTGCAGACAAAACGTTGCGTGCGAACCGGAAAACTGCGAGGTTTTCAGCCAGTTGGGAGGACCGCACAGCACCTGTACAGACATGTCATTGCTTGTAGACACTTGCTACGTTTCACAATCGGTTTTGTTCTTCAGTTTTCCGTTCGTCCATGGCAGATCTTAGGCAATGTCCTCCCGAGTTTTTGACTGATTTCATTTCACATTATGAATGTTTTCCGTGCTTTTGGCGAGTTCAGTGACCGGGACAAAAAGGGGAAAACGTACTAGAGATTGGTTGAAAAGTTCAATAAAATAGATGACAACACGAGCAGAGAGACAGTGGTGAACAAAGTCGATTCTTTGAGAAGCATTTATGGCACAGAATTGGCAAAGATAAACAAATCGATTCGATCTGAGGCTAGAGAAGACAAAATTTACGAGCCATCTCTCTGGGAAAATTCCCGCCTTTTTAAAAGCCGTTTCCGTGAAACTTTTGAACGGGCGGTTCCTGTGATGTGTTCCAATATTTTATTTCACTATACATCAAGTGAAAATTGACCGCAGCAGAACCTCCTCCAAGACGATGTCACACAAAACTTCGCGGAAAATACAAGTCTGCACCGTCCGGACTCTCATACTTGCAACGCTTTCATTCAGTCTTCAAACTGTGCATAATTGAAACGTTGTGTAAAACGTAGCGTGTGGACCGGCCTCAAGAACTTCGGCAGAAATCAGAAAGGAAACACGAATGTACATGTGAACGTGCTTGAGCATAGTAAAAATCGGGTGGAAGGGTACCTAGGTGGTTTTTTTACCCCTTTCAATTTCAGTTGTTCTACTAATAGTCTTCATCAACAGCATATTGCTAGTCGTAGATATTGGCATTCAATGTTATCCTGGGGTGTATAAGAATGTAAAAGAGCTCATGTTTCAGAGTTCATGTTTGTTACTGATGACCTAACCGTCGGATGAGTAACACACACAAAAAAAGCATATTATCCGTCCGCCGTACAGGTGATAGAGCGATTATTGAATTTCAGGAGATATGCATAGAGCACGTAAATCTGTTCTCAACCAAAATACCTATTTGGATTGATCAGTTGATCATATTCGTGTGCCTCCTGAAATTCAATAATTGCTCTATCACTTGTGAAACATGCACACTCCAAAGCTTAGTAGAAATTCAAATCATGGACGCAAGCCAATTGAATAATAAACCCCCGTGAAAGAATTTGCAGCGTTTCATGCATATCAGAATGCTTCAAAAATTGTATCGGCTACAAAGCCTCTTAGGAGTTCACTCCAGTACCCACTTAATACGTCACTGAATCACTACGTCACTAGGTTACTGATATCAAAACAAAAACAATAATAAACCAAAATAACGCGAATGTTGGCACCATAAATCGTGCCATAGATCGGGAATAGTTTGACCTGCGGACCTGGGGAGGGGATCATTCGATTCCTCGTGGAGTGTTCTTCAAAAAGAGTACACATTTAGGCCGCCTTGACTTTTTTTGAGGTTTTTAGGGATTTTACAAAATATTGGCAACCCTTGAAGGGCACTTTAAATTAAGTGAGAGACGTGGCTCAAGAATTGGGGTGTTGTCGGACCAACATGGATTTTTCCTGAAAACTTCAGATCTTTTGCTCCAGCCGTTTGGGAGAAATTGAGCGTACGACGGACGGAAAAATATTGCAATGGCTACACCCTTTGAAACGTAAACCATGAAATTTTCAGGGGGGGGGGGGGGTTAAATTTTTTTTTTTTTTTTAAGAGCGATTAAAATGGTTTATTATTGAATAATAAACCAAAACATTTGCTATGATCATTTACAGTGAAAAATTGTATTATTCATTGATGAAAATAAAAGTAACCTCATTAGCTCATAAGAGGAAGGCCTGTGATGATGGGATGACAGTGCGACGAAATTAACTGCTCTATTTGCTGTATATGCTACATCATTCTTGGAGCAGCAAAGTAGGAGCTCAAGTTTTACATGGAGCCAAATTTGATCACTTTTGATGGTTTTTACTCTTATTGGGTAAAGAGGAAGGTCCCTGTGTCTACTATTGGCTTAGTGTCTACTTTTGATGCCATTACCATATCATTCTGTCATTTTTAGACTTGCTCTTATCTTTTCCTGTTCCCTCGTGTATTTCTCTGAATAAAATAACAGGTCCTTCAGATTGCAAATGCTGGATTTACAGAACATTCATTAACAGTTTACACAATTGTCATTGGGATAATTTACTTTTCAATTCACCAGTGAGTAGAGCGGATAGAAATTAATATGATATTGCCAAATCCTACTTTTGAACATTTTGGTTTTGAGCAGGTTTTTGGTTGCAGTGTAATCGCTCAGCGCCCAAGTTTGCGACTTCACATCCAACGAGCAGGCAGCCTCATAATTGGCTCATTTGGTCGTGTTTCATGTTTCGAACTCTCTTATATCCTCGTTCCCGATGAAAGGAAGCAGAGACAACGGAAGACGGATTCTCGGCCGTTAAGAATTTTATCATCTCCTCGCCCCCAGAACAGCCCTATAAAATTCCTAGCGACGACCGCACCGTCATTAAGACCCTCCGAGGCTTGATGGATGTGTCGCTCATTTTCCGACGCACTCGTCACACCGTTCGCCGCCCGTCACCGCCCGCGGTCCGGATTTCGGAGGCTTCTTTCTGAAACATTTATCTCCCCCTCGGTTTTCCTCTAACGTGACAAGTGCTCGTGAGAAGAACGAACTAGCTCATTCAATAACCATTCCTCCTTATCCCTCTCCCACACATTCATATAAATATATCATGTATATAGATAGATAAGAAGAGCAATCAGTAAAAGTAAGTAAAGTAAACAATGAATTTCACCTTGGATTTTCGTCGGACTACCCAGAGGTGTCGCGGACGTCGCCAGCCGTCCTCTAGAAAGGATTGGAACAAGGTCTGACGATTCCGCTAATTCCCATTGCCTCACGCCCCGGGGTTGAGAGCAATTTGGATTCACGTGATATCGAGATCAGAGGTGATCTGTCTAACGACAGGACAGGTATACAACACTTGATAGGATTTAGGCCCTAATTATTGATGCCTGTCGGATTCGAACCGGGCGAATCAGTATCCCACTGAAAGTAAACAGCCATTTTAGGACTGATGCCTTAGCTACTCGGACAACCTGTCCCCACAAGAAGAGCAATCATTTGTTGGGTGCTGCACCTGCAAGGGGAGATGAAGATGCATAACAAGACTGAAGAGAGGGGAGTTTAAGCTAAAAGCATGAAACCAGTTTACTGCTGCTTGATCATTAAAGCGGTCAGCAAAATTAAAGCCCTCCAAAATCAAATTTTCCACTCGTCCTGGGCGTTTCAGACCTTGCTGATCAATTGTGGTCCAATTTCATCTGTGTGCCTTTAGTAAATCCTAGTCGAGCCCAAACCAATAATAAGTGTTAATCAAATTTTTATGATCTCTATATCCTATTAGACTGAGATACAGGGTACCTATTCAAACCACCGGCTATAAAATTGACACATACATCATTTCAAAGCATTCCTGACTATGAGTCACGTCCTAGAAGTCTGTCGGCCCGGATCAGTTGCCTCTCGAAGTGTGAGACTACCCAATTGTCAAAAAACAACAACAAACCATTTAATCCAAAAAATATTTACTCATTTGGTTCAGTCATTTGTTTTGGTTTTTAAGGAAAATTCAACGCTGATTCCGAATTTACCACGTCTGCCTATATGATTCGGTTGCTTCTCAGCAGCAGGTCCAAGATTAATAATAAGGGCGCTATTTTCACTGCCTAGGCGTGTGCTTCAAAAAGTTCGTTGTTTATTATTTCACTCGTCACTTGCAACATGGTTTGTAGATTGAATGGGGGGACTTCTTGGGTAATTATACAGGTATTGCCGGGCTTCCGTGGTCGAGCTAGATTCCATTGTCAAACCCTCGAGTGTTTCCAACACTTCTTCGCCGTATCTGCAAGCAGTATCATCATCGGACAACACACCTATTTTCGCCAAATACTGGAGAGTAAGTAAGTGTCCTGATCGCGCTCTTGGGATTGTCCTATAGTACAGTCTGGAGTTTGACTTTACAATTTTTGTGCAATGGGTTTAAGGATATAGTAGGAAAGTTCCCACACATGCCAGCTTGATGAATTGCATACTCTTCTTGCCAATCCTCAACAGCCTATTTTTTTCATCAGCCTAAAGAGGTCAGTGTAAGGTATGAATGGTTCATCCACTATCAATCCCATATCCAATGCGTTTTTGGCAATTTGATCAGTCCTGTCATTTCCCGGTATACCACTATGACCTTAAGCCCGCTGAGAAATGGAGGAGTAAGGATTTGTTTTGTCTCAATTCACTTGTGAGCATTCATAAATGCGCTCATTTAATAACAATAACCGCCTTAAGAACCATATAAATAATAACAATAATTTAAAAACCACGATTTTTTCAAAAGTTTCATTTTGGTGTTATAATAATAAGTTTTATAGCTTATTATTGAATGGGCGATGTATACGTGTGCAAATTAACACCATTTGATTACATTGTTGTACAGAACATGAATGTGAACGCTTCTTTGAACTCTTCTTTTGAGGAAATTTGATGTAGGCTACCAAATTAATGAATAATTTTTACAATGAATAAAATCAATGAATGAAAAATTTAAGAAAATTAATATATAGGATATCATTATCCCAACTTTTGGATATTTATTTTTTTAAATAACCTGTGTAATCAATTTGTACGTACATACAACTGTCGCAGGAGTTATGCACAATCCGACTCCTACGTGTTGTACAACTCATTTCCGAACAAAAATGCCTCCTAGCAATTTTTTCCAGAGGCCACGTTTCCGAGCCTTTCATTTTTAAATATTAATTTTTGGTTTATATCTTAACAATCTTGTTTAAAGTCTAAATATGAGAACTCCCAAGATTTAAACCCCAATATCTTACCATTGTCCTACAACTGGATAACATGTTTAAGTCAACAAATATTTTACTAAAACTGAATTTGGTCAGAAGCAACAAATTATCAACATTACAACATCCAATGCTACGGCGAAATCAGATTGGGGTTGATAATACACGGCGCACAAAGCAACCCCTCCTTCAAGACCGAGCGGTCGTGCGGGTCATTGCATATCCTTCCCCTGACGAAGATGGTACCTCCTCCGTAGCTTTCCCAATTTTCAAACATTAGGTGTTTTTCATTTATACAGGGTGTCCCAGAAGTTATGCACAATCCGACTCCTACGTGTTGTACAACTCGTTTCCGGACAAAAATGCCTCGTAGCAATTTTTGCCAGAGGCCTCGTTTCCGAGTTTTCGCGATTTAAGATTTGTTCGTGTTTTCGATCTTATGTCATTAAAACTGTTATAAAAAGATAGCTCAAATTTGATGACACCGTTGGAAAGAGCGTTACATTTCCTATTTATTTGATGTCAGAAAACATTTTGTTATTGCATTGAAGATATGCGATTGCTGCGGAAAATGGCAGTTTTGTCAAAATCTTGAAATCGCAACTCATCGCAATCGATCGTAAATTAACACAAACGATAGCTGTCTCTCGGCTATTCGATTATCTTTACTTTGGCCGGACAGCTTAGAAATGCCGTAGACGCTGTTCACAAACGAACGGGTTAAAATTATCTGACAAAAGTAACTTAAATGACGTTTTCACCATTTGATTCAGCGAGAAAAGTTAGGTATATCACGCCTCCAACCTTTTTTCGTCGAAACTTTTAGAAAAACCTCAATTTTAACGGAAAACACACGTTTTTTTGCAGTTAAACTCCATCTCCTTAACTAAAAATATTTTTAAAAATCAAAACGACTACATCGTTGGACAGTAAGGTATAAATGGGTTTTCTACGCGAGATGAAAAACAGGCGATTATGTGCAGCAATCGCACATTTTCAATGCAATTTAAAAAAATGTTTTCTGACATCAAATAGATAGAAAATTCAGCGCTCTCCAATGGTGTCATTGAATTTGAGCTATCTCGAAAATTGAAGGAGTTATGATCGTTTTAATGACGTAAGATTGAAAACACGAAACAAATCTCAAATCGCGAATAACTCGGCTACGAGGCATTTTTGTTCGGAAATGAGGAGCACAACACGTATGAGTCGCACAACTCCTGGGACACTCCGTATAATTATTTACATACAGACTTACCTTATGATTAATTTTTATACATTCAAATTTCTACAATTTGGACATTGAGGAATTTCAAGATGGGATAAAAATACTACCGAGGCATCTAGAAATCGGGCATCTGAACTGTTTCAGGAAGTATTCTTACAAAAATAATATACCTTTATCTAACGATTTGCAGCTTTTTTTACTGGCGCAGTCCTCCGTTATTTATTCACAGTTGAATTTCCCGTTAGTCCGCCCTCGGCCCTTTACTTACGGAGGCATCTGAAACATTTATCTCCCTCTCTCGTGTCCTTCAACGTGACAAGCTCCCCTGAGAGGAACCAACAGCTGATTCAATAACCACTTCCCCTCCCCTCCCCTCTTCCTCCTCATTCAAATAGAAGTTCATCAAACGGTTCGACGGTTTTCAAGATGTCATCGAAATTCGGTCGGCCTAAATTAGAAGTCGGGCTGCCGGCAGCCGTTCATTATATTAAAGGGGGCAGCATTAAATGGCTCTCGTTTTCCCTTTAATAATTAGCCGTTCGAATTATTATGCAAGAATCAAGCAATCGTGGTTCAAGACTTCAAATTCGCTCTTGTTGTATTATATCTTAACATCAACCATCCAAATACAATTTTCACGCTACAAATTATTACATAATATTAATTTCTAATAAAATGAACCCTAAGGACCGAAATTGCAGTTTAAACGTTCAAGATTAAAACAAAACTTTGAAAAGTGGTGCATGCATTTTTGTTATTTCTCTTTCAAATAGCCTTCTAAGTAAAGCAATTATCTATTTTCATACGAAGTAGTCTGTGGTACATATATAAACACAAACAGTCGCGACTCCTAGTCTCCTAAATCCATTCTAAATGGAATAAAAAGATTCCCATTTACATTTCAACATGGTATATCGATTAGGACGGAAATCAGTCACAAGGGTCCTTCAGATAATCAGTTTGTGAATTCGTCATAAGTATAACAACAATAAATTAGCCTTTGCTAACATTTCTCACATTTTGTTACACTTCATTTCCTTTTTACATACACCTAATATGTGTTATTCTTTGATCTATTTTTTTCAACAGTCCAAAATCGACGAACTCATGAAAACACGTCAAACTCTAGCGCCTGCCACAGATAAAGTAAACAATGGATACAGGTGAAAGCGGTGTCATGCTTAACGGACATGCGTACCAACACAGTAAAAAAACATTTCTGACAACCGTACTACTCAAACGCGAGAAATTTGAACATCTCGGGGATTTTCTGAAACCAACCTCGTAACAAAATGTTATTTGAAAACACCTACCACGGTGTTACAATGTTATTATTAGTACCCTGCATGTTGACACAGACGTTGAATCCCGCAAATGGAACTACAGAAATTTAACGATACGAAATAAAACACTTACCTACGCTTCATTAGTCAGCAAGTATAAAACAAAAATGATCAAAAGCTCAATAGCCAAAGGAACTCTTGAAAACGATATCCCAATACAGAAGTAATAAACATATCTGTAACACTTATCAGTTTTTAAGAATTTATTTATCTTATTTCTTCATTTATGAATGTTCAATTGTGGTCCTCAGGGGTCATTTTATTGAAAAATTCACAAGGCGTGTAGGAACTTCAACGCTGAATCCGGAAATATGGTAAAAAGTTTGAAAAAGTAGTTTTTAAGCGGACAGACGTGGGTTTTTAATGCGCAAAACGCGTTTTTCTTGACAAAAATCTTCAAAACGTCATATCCCTGGAAGTTGTGGAAATAGAAAAGTGCAGTTGGTTTTGTTTTCTCACATTTTTGGTTTGGTTGCAGATAAATTGAATTCATTTATTTATCATTTATGTTTTGAGAAAACTGTGTTATACCAAGTGTGGGACACCCTGAATAAGAATGCAGAAGATCCTGGGACCGACTCAAAGCTCGACAGCATTGGCGTATCCCAACGCACCAACCCCAGTAAAATGTACCAACAGTTTTTACTTGTAAATTTCGTGACTAAACGATTTATCTCAACTCTACACCTTTAAATTTGTCTTAGTTTACATCGGATTTGATGGTGATTCACGTTTTTAGTATTAAAACGATTATGTTGTTTGTTATGTTTTTTTTTTTTTCTCACGAATTTTCTTACAAGAAACTTCTATACTGTTCCCTTCTGGATTTTAAATGGTGATTTTATGCAAAAGGATAGAATCACTCCAACAATAGCATGTGAGTGTTGACCAGGATGATGTTGGTATGATACGCGCACTTAAATATAATAGTGACAGGACTGAAGAAGTCACCATAGCGGGACGAAACGTTTCCAAAAAAGAAAAATAAACCTATTATACGCTCCAATCTGATGTCTTAAAATATTATGTTTTAGATCCTAAGTTTTAGGCTCCAAGAATGGGCGATGAAATGATAAACAATCAAGGATTGCGGTGATTTTAGGCACAACCTGTTCATTACGGAGACGTCATCAACGGAATAACAACATTATCTCTCGAACACCTACTGTACCGGCGAAGTGTGATTGAGATTCTTTCCCAACGGAGAATTCAAATGAAGCAAAGTCGCAAACTATCCCAATCAACTTCAAGCTAACAGAATCCAGCCGCTCAAAGCACAATAATCAGATTTCTCCGAATTGGCTATGGAGGCCGCGGCAATCGAATTACGAGCCAGGATGTCAGCTCCCCCTCGGTGAATGCGAGGGAATCCAACTTCTGTTCCAAATTATTATGGCAGGAAATTACGTCTTGTGTTGTTCTGTGTACTCAGCGCCATGACTTCTGTAAATTTGGCATCTACATTGTAAATTGTTCGGAGCTATAAATTATGAGAATGAAGAATAGAAATTTATATACCAACCCATTTAACAGTAAGAAATTCCCTACAGTACTCATCGAACTGGCGCTGGCCCCAAGGTGGGGGAGGAAACCACATTCCCAAACAGTTTAAACGAATAAGAAACATATTGGAAAGAAAGCATGCATTGCATGGACGTATCTATGTCTTGTTTTTCACTGGGTTTCACCCTTTTAAACGAACCATTCACAGGGTGGAGCAGATAATTTGACCACATTTGTTTTTGCTGCCATAAGCTTAATATTGTAGGTAAATGAAAAAATAAATAATAAGAATAAATTTGTACCTGAAGATTTGATTAGTCTATGCTGCGGACGTAGTGTGAATCATCGGTACACACAACAGATTATTGAATACTCAGGAGGCAACTCAAATATGATCAACTGATCAATCCAAATAGGCATTACAAGAACCACTATCTTACCTTCAGAAGAGAAAGTAAAATATTAGAACAACCAAGATATCAAGTTTCATGACAACTGGTTAAACCCCAGAGTTCATAAATTTTTTTTTCTCTTTAGCGATACTTCTTGGCAAATTTAAAATTCGAATAACTTTTAAGACATTTAAATGCATGTTCAATTCGTTTTTAAGAAATTTAGATTCACATTCGATTCCCATTCTAAGAAATGGTAATTCAAATTCAATTTATTCAAATCTTTCAAGTTCTATTCCCCAAAAGTATTATGATTTAATCAAATTTCCCCAAATCAGTCCCTTAACCTCCCATTCAGTCAAAATGGCATTTCGCAATAAGCGCTTGTGAATTCACTTTTACTTTATAAGCTGCACGTGATCTCAAATGGGCAAATTCAATAGTCGGTCCGTTGATTGGTATCATATTCATACGTAAAAGTATGAATCAGTATCAGTAATCGCGCGAAAAACAACAAAAATGTCCACGTTGCGTGAGATATGTGGCCCATATTATGGGTATGGTGTTTATGACTGCCCTTCTTTTCAAGCGTCGCTTTTGTCGAAGTGGATACAGGTAATATGTTTTCCGAGTGATAGTATCTTATTGCTATCATTTGTATTCAGGTCCAACTGGAGGTATCGTGTAGTGGATCTCTCAACCGCCCAGTTTTTTGGGCTATTGACAGCGTTTTACCGTTCGTATTTGGAATACAAGAACGGGGAACGTTATATATAATGCGTACATGTGGCTTAGTACATTTGCATATTGTACCGAATCGGCGGTGGAGGACGGCAATTATCAAACGCATACCAGGAAATTAATAAGCACTCAAACAATAAATAATACTGTTTACAAAAAACGCTGCAAATTCTTTCACTGGGGTTTATTATTCAATTGGCTTGCGTTCATGATTTGAATTGATACCAACATTTGGAGTGTGCGTGTTTCACAGGTGTTAGAGCGATTATTGAATTTCAGGAGGCACACAAATATGATCAACTGCTCAATCCAAATAGGTATTTTGTTTGAGAACAGATTTACGTGCTCTATGCACATCTCCTGAAATACCACTATGCATCACTACATCACTACGTCACTAGGTTACTGATATCAACACCAAAACAATAATTAACCAAAATAAAGCAAATGTTAGCACCATACATCGGGCCATAGATCGAGAATGGTTTGACCTAAAGACCTGGGGAGGAGCTCATTCGATTCCTCGTGGAGTGTTCTTCAAAAAGAGTACAAATTTAGGCCGCCTTGACTTTTTTTGAGGTTTTTAGGGATTTTACAAAACTTTGACAATCGTTAAAGGGCACTTTAAATTAAGTGAGAGAGCTGGCTCAGGAATTGGGGCGTCGTAGGACCAACATGGATTTTTCCTGAAAATTTCAGCATTTTTGCTTCAGTTGTTGGGAGAAATCGTGCGTACGGCGTACGGACGGAAAAATTGTTATTGCGGATTCGGGTTCTACGCCCTTTGAAACGTAAACCATAAAATTTTCAGGGGGGGTTTGATAACATAAATTTTTTTTTTTTTTTTTCAAGAGCGATTACAATGGTTTATTATTAAATAGTAAACCAAAAGGGGTCTCCGAGTTGCCCCATAATCAATGCCAGGCGTAAATGACATTTACAAGGAACAATACTACGAAGGCCCAAAGGCACTGAAGGGCCAAACGTAGGGTAAAGGGAGCAATGTTAGTTAAGGGGCCTGTCAAGACAGCCAATAACAAAGGGTCTGCGGATCATAGCCACCATCATGCTAACATGTGCTATAGGAGGTGATGGATTGGTTTATAACTGCCCCTTCCAGCGGCTGATGCCATTAATCCAAATAAAATATTCCAGGTAATTTTTTGTTTCTTGGAACTTTTTTTTTTCACACCAAATTTTGCAGCCATCACTGACTTCACTCAAAGGAGATTCAGAGTAGATTCCTAATATACATATACAGGGTGGAAGCAGATATATGACGAAACTTTTTTCCTATTAATCTGCATCAAAAGTGTAATAAAACCCCGCCAACCGGACTTTTCTACCACAACACGTTCTCTAGATATAATTTTTTAAAGGTTTTTTTTTCTTCAGAAAACCACGTTTTCTGACATAAAAACCCACGTTTCTCCACTTTAAAACAACTTTTTCCAATTTTTTATCACATTTTCAGATTTAGCGTGAAATTTCCTTTTCGACCAATGCACATTTATAATCATAAACGAACCCCCAAGCACCACAATAGCAGTTCAAACATTGAAAATTTTATAAAAATGCAAGTTTCTGAATTACTTTTATTTTTACTGCACTTCCAAAAAAACGTGCTGGAACCTGTCAAACTTAAGGTAAACTTGTAAATTTAATCAGCTTTCTGATGGTATAGTCAATTTTGCAAATCGGAGACGGTATTATGGACAAATTCCAGTTTGAACGCGAAAAACCGGTAGGCACTGTTTAAACAGCAATCGAGGAATCCCAGGGATAAAAGAAACAGTTCCTGGAATGAATCGGAAAAATGATTAAATCCGCGAAATAGGTAGGTTAACAAAAATAAAGTGATACTACTTTTTAAAAAAATTATCGAAAAACATTTCTAGCATTCAGACTAGTAAAGTTTAAATAAATCAAACTAGTCAAACTATAGTTCGTCAGACCATTTCACAATGTTGCGGCTGCCTCTATGATCCTCGCCCTTAGAAAATGTCCGCGTATTCCTCATTTGTGGTGCCTGCCATGATTTTAACGTAACTGAACACTTTCAGAATGTTTTGTCGACTCAATTCGCTTTCACGCTTGAACTAGTCTTGAAAAATTGGCATGCGAACGTTAGTTAACCCTTTGGGTTTATTATTCAATAATAAACCATTGTAATCGCTCTGGAAAAAAATTCTAACCCGACCTGAAAATTTCATGGTTTACGATTCAAAGGGTGTAGAATCCGAATCTGCAATAAAAATTTTTCTGTCCGTCCGCCGTACGCACGATTTCTCCCAAACGGCTGAAGCAAAAAATCTGAAATTTTCAGGAAAAATCCATCTTGGTCTGACGACGCCCCAATTCTTGAGCCAGCTCTCTCAAAGTTAATTTAAAGAAATGCTCTTTAAGGGCATGTCAACGTTTTGTAAAACATCCCGTCAAAAACCTCAAAAAAGTCAAGGGCTGCCTAAATTTGGACTCTTTTTGGAATCGATGTTTGTTTGTAACAGGATGTCCGTGCCCATATCGTCGAGTTGTAGTGATTATTGAATTTCAGGAGGTACACAAATATGATCAACTGAACAATCCAAATAGGTATTTTGGTTGAGAACAGATTTACGTGCTCTCTCCTGAAATTCAATAATAACGTAACCTAGTGATGTAGTGATGTAGTGATGTAGTAATGTGGATACAGGAGTGAACTCCTAAAAGGCTTTGTAGCCGATACACGGGTTGAATCATTCTGATAACCATAAAAAAAGATGCAAATTCTTTTCACTGGGGTTTATTATTTGATGATTCATTATTTGAATTCCTACTAATCTTTGGAGTGTGCGTGTTTCACAAGTGATAGAGTGATTATTGATTTTCAGGAGGAACACAAGTATGATCAACTGATCAATCCAAATAGGTATTTTGGTTGAGAACAGATTTACGTGCTCTATGCATATCTCCTGAAATTCAATAATCGCTCTATCACCTGTGAAACACGCACACTCCAAAGCTTAGTAGAAATTCAAAGAATGAACGCAAGCCAACTGAATAATAAACCCCAGTGAAAGAATTTGCAGCGTTTTTTAGATTATACTCATGGCAAGAGAAAACGATGCCAGTTCCTCATATTTTTTCGCCTTCAAACTGGAATATCTCCATGAGATCGACTCGGAATCGCAATGTTTACCATAATATTAGAAAGCAGATCAAATTTTCAAGATTTCCGGAGGTTGGACAAGTTACAGCACGATTCTTGGAAGAATTTAACATTATCTACTGTTCTTTTTCTAAAATTGTTGTTTCTACTCGCTGAAAAACGTTTAAGGAAAATCGGAGATGATTTTTAAATGCCTAGAATTTTTGAACAGAATGGGACTCTTTAACAGAATCAAAAATTGAAACTAAGAGAGGTACAATTGTTTAAAATTTGTCAAATAAAAGTCGGGAATATATACTTTCTATACAGAATTTTTTCAATCAAATATCCAGAGAGCTACATCAACTTGAAATTCGTCTCATACCTCTTCGTCGATAACTCAAATGCCTGACTAAAACTTCAAGTAATACTAGTTTTACTATTAATTAACAAGTAATTGTGTAAAACTAACAAGTTACATGGGCGTGGTTATCATCCACTGGTCCTTCATTATTGGCTGTTCTGGCACCAATATTGAAATATTGCTCTCTGACCATTTCATATGCCCCTTGTACTGATTGTTGCGAGACCCCCTCCCCTGTAATTGAGAGCCTTTTCCCTCAATGGATACCCGAGAATACGATGGATGTGGATAGTTCCCATTTCCTGATTCGCGAATCCACCGCCTATAGAGATATACCGAGCGCCTTGTAGCTTTCGAGAGATCCTCTGGGTGTTGCTGGCGTTAGTCGGTTCAGCCCTTGAAGGGGCAGCTTTCACCAATCCATCACCTCCCATGTCGCAACGACTCGATGATAACAGTCGTGTTTGGGGCTTCTCTAGGTACGGTTTGTAATTTATAATACAATTAATTTTACCTATACACCGTTTATGACACTTAGATATGCTGAACATTTCGTTAATAAATTATTAATCATCCACGGCAATAAAACGTAATGACCAAAAGCGAAAAAAGTCATTATCCTAGTAGAAGACCCTAATAGCATACGGTATTTAACCATCCTTCTCTTTCATGTACGTTGAATATCCTCCTCGACTGAAATTTATTAATTTTTTTTACGTCACGTAACAAAATGCTATGAAACACATTATAAAAAACCCCTGTTTCGAGGTTTTTACTAACTTATCCCGGCGAGAGAATGACAGCCTCGTTCACGCACATTTGCGCGGAACACAAAGAAAAATAATGGAAAACTTCCATCAACGCTAACAAATAAAATCTCCGCTCGCTGCATTTACGTACACGTGCTGCAGGGTCTATTTACTGCGCGGTTTATACCGCGTTTTGAGCGGCTAGGTGGATGGTATTAGAACATCCTCTCTGGCGGGAGGTCAATTTCCGTGGAGGCTAAATTACGAAATTACCCTTTGGTTTATTATTTTGATGTTAGACCTTCTCAATCGACCGACCGGCATAGCGATTGAGTAAACAAAAATTCGTCCAGCAAGTAGGTATATTATTATTATTATTTTTATTTCAAGTCAAGATTATTTTTAATTAATTTCTAGAGTTAACGTAAAGTAGATGAGGAGATACAGTGGAAATCTATGTTCAAACGAAAATACAATATTAACAAAATTATTGATTCAACACAAAAACAGTATGTAAAAAAGGTCCAAAATTAGATGCTCTGGATTCTATGGAAATTCAAAAAAATTATTACTTGCACGATATCAATGATGTTGATGTATTTTGACGTTCTCCATCAATTGAAATGCATCTGTCAACTCCTTGACCAACCTTTCTCATCCTTGACCCAATCAGGAGGCACCTTTTACTTTAGCATTCACTGACTTTCTAATCAAAATCCACCTTTCACTTTTTTATCGGCAAATAGACATATCCACTGAAATTTTCTTCATTCTGTAGTGTAAAACGAAAATCGGTCTACTAGAGTGCTGTAAATTTAAGGCGGCATCAAATTGGGTGTTGAGTTGAGAAATTTTGCACATGTGAATTTTGAACGGGTGAACTAATGTGGAAGAGTTACATTTAGATAATAAATAGGGATTTGAACATGATGTTGATTTACGTATTTGTCTGAAGGACTGACGAAGTACAGTGGAGCGCGATTACTCGAGTTAATTGCAGGCGTCAGCTATCACAAGTCGAGGAGTAAATAATTCCCTGAGGGAGGTTACATCATATGCCATCAAATAATTACAGTTAAAATAGGGAATTCGGAGATGGGGATGAATCCAAAAAAATTACAAA
Organism: Creontiades dilutus; assembly: GCA_031894815.1. Taxonomy (NCBI): domain Eukaryota; kingdom Metazoa; phylum Arthropoda; class Insecta; order Hemiptera; family Miridae; genus Creontiades; species Creontiades dilutus. The sequence goes on along the minus strand of JAVIWC010001263.1, from coordinate 3,356 downwards.
AAGAAATTAGAAAACAATGATTTATTTCCTTCAGACCACTATTTCTCGAAAATCAAGTAGTAAAGATGTAGGCAATGTTCTTATTACCATTAATTTAAAAAAAATTTAGATACTATTCAAAAAAATAACAGATCTCTATATCCGGCATAGATGAATATATTAGATACACGGATACATACAAAACTTCGACGAGATAGATATATATGTTCATCAAGGTAACATAGTAAACGATATAATACTGATATTTATTAAGTAAAGACCCTGTAATGCGTTCGATCGCGAAATTTATCGTTACCATCAATAATATTTAATTGATGGGGAAAAGCATTTACGAAATGTATTTAAATAGCCTCAATTTATGGGCAAGATATTATGAGGGAAATAGGTGAGTTTGCTGGAAAGCACGGATTATGCAACTATATATAATGTTCCGTAAGAACTTATGAAAGCTTATCTGTGGTTTCGAATCGAAAGCCAAAAAATTATGGAAAGATCGAAGAAGAATCCAGTATAAATGAACAATTATCCGTGGTTCAATCACGTGAACACGTGAATCAATCGGCACGAGAAACGAGAATGATGAGAGATACATCTTTAGGAAGATAATACAGGGTAGCATGGTCACTGGTACGGTATATAAGATGTGTATGAATATATAGGCAAATGTTCTTTTATGATATACGCCGACAAACAATCTTCATACGCCGACTGAAAAGATCACGATATTGAGTACAAAAAAATCCCAAACGGGCAAACACGGGGTCGGTAGGCCTCATAACGAAGCACATACCTTCAGATGTGTTCAAAATGTTGAACATCAGCATCGAACTGAGACAACATTCACTTCTGAACAGAATTACGCTTTCAAAACGGAAGATCGGAAGAAAATGACCTCATGAGCTCAAATTATAAAGCATCCACGGGATCCAGGAGTGCAGGGGACGGGACGGCAAGATGGCAGGAACGCAGGACGATAGAAGAGTGATCGGATGATCCGATCAAGGGAATTCATGTCGAACGAGCGTCTCGAACATTCCAGAGCGATGTTCTTGATGGAGTATAGCTAGAAAATCAAGACTTGTATTTATCTAGTAACATGATGTTGATTTGGATTTGCACGCTATACAGTAAATATGAGGGGGTAAGTAAAACAGCACCGAAATCTAGATAGTTTAGCACCACAACACCTGAGAATGTAAAATGTTGATAGAGGAGATTTGGGGCTGGTCCGGGCTCATTAATACGGGTGTCCTGAAACTCCGTGTAATTTTCCATCGTTTTCGCCGTGAACGGAAAGCCCCGTAATCCTCAATTCTTGGACGTCCTTCGTCGGTTTATTGTAAACCACATGTCACATTACAATTTTCGGGGCTTCTCCTAACATAGTGTTTAAATCTTTTTGTGGAAATGGACTATTTCGTCACCCACGTCTTTATTGTTTGTAGCGTCCTATTAATTTCTTGAATTTGTGTTCGATGGGGAAAAATTAAGGGTATTGTTTGTTATTTCATACCAGAAAACAACAAGATTTTACATTCAAAAGGTAATTAAGTAAGGCAACTGCCGTTATACTGCATGAAATTAATTACAGAGGCTGAACTGATCAATGAAATCCGAGCATTGGAGGCTAACTGTCTTGAAAGGGGAACTTCCCCACCGCATCATAACCTGATGTTAAAGATATTTGTTCCTTTTTCATGAATATGAATAGGTAAATGAATCACATTCGAAATTGTGACCCACGGCAAGTCTAGTGAACTAGACTAAGTTGAATAAATCACACGTATAAGTGATTCAAACACTGCAAATTGACTCACTGAATGGAAATTATTGATTCCAGGCCTATAAAAACTTACGGTCTGCCCACAACAAATTGACCCCACTGAGTTCAGCAAAAATGACAGATTCGGATTCTGAACCCTTATTGTGTTTTTGAACTTTTCTTGCACCAAAATACTATGGAATCGACGTTAGAGAGGAGACGATGGCTCACTTGAATCGTTATGCCCGGTAGTACGAGCTGAAAGATTAACGAATCAGAATATTGAAAATATTCGAAATAACTATGTAACATTTTATGTACTTTTTCAATGAATCGAGCGAGCTCACTAGAACCGCTTCACGTTCATCCGTTCACTTTCCTTAAGGCCACTTTGACAGAGAAACTAACGTCAAAACAGATGTGAACGTGGAAGTCCTTGCTCATACTACAAATCCCCTAGCAACATTGTGACAAAAAAAATTAGCTGATATGAATGCATTGGAATTTGGTTGATTGACTCTATTTCTAATACCTAAATAGAGGTGTAAGCTCAAGCAAGCCCCCCTTAACCGAACACAGAAGTGGGTATATTTCATGTCAAATGCGTCGTAGATGGTTTCTTCTCGAAATAAAGTTATAAATTCATTCACGAAGAAGGGAATACATGAATAATAAACGTTTGTGTAATAATTTGCAGTATTTTCTTTCGGAATCTAGGTTATCTCCCATGCCCAGTTGAGATCACAATAACTGTTTAGTACCCATTAAAGTCGAGATTACTTTTTCAAATCGACTGAATCAATTCAAAACACCAACTCCTAATCGCAATTAGAACAGCCGTTTAATGAAAAGAGGTTTGGATGAAACGGAGACGCCCTTATTACCGAAATTAAGATGCTTTTCCCTTGTTAGGTCCCAGGCCTGGAAATCTAGATTACAGCTCCACTTTATTTGAGCGGAAAGCATAATGCTCCTCCCTCCATTATTTCGTGCTAACTGCCCTAAGTTGGCAGGGGAGCCCTCCGGTTAATCACCGACGCTTAGAAACGCCGGCCAGAGATGGAGGCGGGATTAATCTCCAACGCTTGATCCAACCTGAATCCTCCTCGTGGGAAAGTGCCTTTTCACCTCTTCTGAGATTGAGACGGCTACCTTTTCAATAGAGAGCAGAAGGATTACATTCTCGATGAACCGCTTCGGTTTCGGCAGCGGGTGAACAGTAATATCAACACTTTAGTTGATTTTCCTTCTGAGGTTACCTAGAAAGCGAAAGTATTGTGATAATCAAAGATTGCCTGGTATGAAATACCATAGTACGTCTGAATAAGACCTGAAAAAAGCCTAAAACCTTCATATGTGAGGTAATACTGTGACAGAAAAATTCTGAATATCTCGTGTAAAAGCCAAAACGAAAACAAAATACCTACCCAGTCTCCATTGTTAACCCCGAAACTAACCTGTATTTCTTTTATTATCTTACTCAACTACTCTTTAGAAACAAATTAAATGGAAATTCGAAATGAACTGGACATCGATCGTATTCAACACTCACTGGAGATCGGTAGTGAACAGAATGACCGGAATCGAGGTACGT